>CAEMYA010000097.1:2318044-2347194 GCA_903131615.1 Diplodus sargus | reverse complement strand
AAAAAAAAAAAAAAAAAAAAGGAGATTGCGGGAAGAAGGGTTTGGTGTGTGAAGCGAATCAATGCATCTGGGTTGCCTTTGAACACTCGCTATGTCAGATGGTGCATTTCAGAAGTGATGAGGAAGAAAGGATGAATAGGTTAATTGAAATATTAAGCAAGGGCACAGACAGGAAACTGAATAACCCGAGTATAAGGCTGTTGAGAACAAAATATGTAGTGAAAGAGTTCCCTTTAGAAGGGATGCTTTTTCAAATCTCACCTTTGTCTGAGGACGCTCTTGTCTTTCCAAAAGAACCTGTAACAGCAGGAAAGGGCTGGTCGTGAGGCCAAACTCTGAACGATATCCTTGTTTACAGAGGGGTCAAACGGGGCAAATCAGAGCTTGCTCAACAAAGTGTCAATCTCAGCCCAAGTTCACCCCAAAATCTAATTCGACACCGTTTCTTCCATAGATTTTTTTTTTTTTCTGAGCTGGTGCAGGTGACATATAGCAATATGGCGTCATGAGCCTTTAGATGTCCTTCACCATGCTGAGCTCTATCTGGTCCTACTGAGCACAGCAGGCAATTTCAGGCATTTACCTGCCATTTCCTCCTGCGGCCCCCACTCCGTTCGAGCTATCATGAGGCTGTCTATCTTTACACTATCTTTATCTATGAACTTAGAGTCGGGAAAGGAAGGGAAATGGAGGATAGTTACTTTTGGTCATCACTTCAGTCGCAGTACAGACTGGAGAATATTACAGAGGCAAGGGAAAATGAAGTAGCCTGACTCCTCAAAGTGAGAATGAGGTCCATCTCTGTCTGATGTAAATTAATAGGAAAAAGACTGCAGGTCAGAGATGATTAAGAGCGTAATGAGTTCAGAGAGGAGGATGAGGGGTTTAAGATCCGCTGTTCTTGGCACAGTATATTGCAGTCGTGTTGTGTTAATGTTATTTTTATGTCTCGAGTTTCTGCAGTAATGTATTAGGCTATATTATATAAGATGATGTCGTACTTTAATATGAGGAATGGATATCCAACATTCTCCTTCCTGGGTATTCTTTATCTTAAAATATCTTTCCATTATAAGATAATGGACAGCAGGAGAACATGAAATGAAGGCAATACTTGAAATACGTGTTGACTTACAAAAAAATAAATAAATGAAGATTGCTTCTTTCCATTTGTTCATCCAGCCGTTATTTTTTTTGGTCATAATGAAAACAAATATTTTGTCTTTGCAAAAGGTGCACTTCTGTATGGGAATTGTGTCTCTGTTGCCTTAGAATGAGTGGCTCATATTTACAGAGGGAGTAAACCTCTTCCACAGAGTCCACCATGTTGCACAGCCATGTTTCTATGGGAGCCCATAACAGACAAACAGAGCACTGGCTTTAGAGAGAGCCCTTCAGATGTTTTGGCATTTTTTGGGCATTTGTATCTGCCACAAATAGAGGCTTATCCTTCGGGCTGAATCCTTCACATGCCGCTACATCATTCACACTCCATGTTTAATGGTGCATTTTCCAGTGTGGAGCTGGCATGGTTGACTTTTAAAGCTAGCTTATTTCAACATTCTCTAATCTGTTTATATAGTACTATTTGTAACAGAACGTGTTATGAGAGTCATAATGTTATGTTTGTTTTTACAGAGTTTGTTAGATCAGGCTGCAAAATGTTGGTGCTAAGTGTATCTGCTAAATGACCACTGGCAGCACTGACCATGTCACGACTTGTAAACAGCACAGGAAATCTCTGATTCCCAATCAAGGCAGAGATTTTCCATCAAAATGTGACAAACATTACGTCTGTGTGAAAGTAGTCTCTAGGATACGGGGTTGTCCGTCTTGTTTTATGTCTTGTCACTTTGAGTTGAACTGCGGTTGTTAAATACCTCACATTAATAAAAACACTGGTATGCTGGTGCCTTGAAGACGTGAAAGCTATCTGACCTTTACTGCTTCTACAACATGTACTGATGACAACCTGAAAGGGAACATTTTTTCAGATGAATCTTATACAAAAATAAATAAACAGTGTTATAATTCTCCAATGTAAAGGTCAAACTGAGTGTGTGTCCCCAGCCACAGTGGCTGGACATTACATACTGTAAATCTGCCAGCAACAAAGCAAAAATGCCAAATATATGAATATGAATAATATTTTTCTTGCCGGATGACCTTGATGTTGAGAATTAAGTCGGGGAGACAGTCTGACAGTTTGAGCTGAGGCAGAGCTTTCTGTTGACACCCCACTGGTGAGTCATAATTCGCCGTTGGATATTTCAAATTACAGACTACAGTAATTCTCATCTCGGGAATGATTGCCTTGCTTATTTCCTCCCCTTAAGGGAGGGAAATAAGCAATTCACCGCCAAGCCACCCTGCAAACTCCCAAACTGACTTTAACATTATGAACTTGTTATTTATGACAGTCACAAAGACAAAATGCTGAACATCAACATTATCTGATCAGAGGAGCTACTCTGGAAAATTGAGTTGAAGAGAGTTGAGTTCAATTTAGTGCCTCGTGGATGTGTCCAAGAGTCTATTAAGCAGCCTGAAGAATAGGCAAAAATACAGTAGTGTATCTTTTTGTATTTTGTACAAAAAAACAAAAAAATACACAATTTTTTCTTATTAATTTGACCAACACAGTTGTGAGACATATCTTAACTCTCATTGCTTTGGACTCTGGCTGATGGTGGCACAAGTTAAACATGCACACAGTATGTACACACTGCGTGTGTGTGGGAGGGGGGGGCAGTAGGGTGGTGTGTACACCTGCACTCAGATACACACCCATACATATTCCTCTGCTTGACTTCTACCCCTTCCTCAATATCTGCAGGAATGAGGGTGTTTTGTATAAAGACAGAGGAGGAGACAGTATTTATTATAACCTGCTGGAGTCCCAGGGGCTCACCACCTCATATTTCATCCTAATGTATCTTCGCTCACAGCCTCACATTTTTTCCCGTCTCACCGTAGCCAGGAAAACTTCGGAGGAGAGAAACAACAATGGCGAAGCAGGTGACTCGGTGCTCACAGTCAGTCTCACCTTGGCCTTATCTGAGGCTCCCATATCTCAACAGATTAAACTGCCTAAATTAGACCGCGCTCTCGCCGGACGCAGCGAGACGTCCCCGGGGACCCGCAGAGGAAAGATGGGTTTTTGCTGGAGCGGGGAGTGTGGCAACAGGCCTTGCTGGGCAGGCCATTATGTGCCTTGCTGTGCTGGTTGGGTGGGCCCAACTGTGCTGCTCTGCACCTATGGTTTCTGCTCCATGATGAGGCCCATAGAGCCCTTCATGACAGAGTTTCTCACAGGAACTTACAAGAATCTCACCAGCGAACAGGTGAGGTACTGAACTGTGTAATGAGATATGTGACTGCTGTACAGATGGAAGCCTGAGGATATCAGATTTTGAATACATTCCACAATATATATATACTATAAATACTGTAAATACATGGAGGGAAGTTGTGGAAATATAAACTGAACTATGGATAACAGAATAATGGATGTTTTGATTCAAGGAACAGTTCAAGTTTACACATGAATGTTTGTTCATGGATGCTCGGAACTGCAGAACTAGTTGCTCTCATTTTAAATGTTTCATTTTAAAACTTGACAGTTGGCATGTAGGTAAGTAAGTTAAGAATGTACATGTATCAATATGTAGTCATTCTTTAACACTGCCCATGACTAAATGAACCAGCAACTGTGTACCTGACCTTCATCCTCATGTCATTAACATTGTGCAATGCTCACAGTTGGGTTAGTGACTTGGTTAGGTTTAGGAAAAAATCATGGTATGGGTTAAAAAGTTACGTTAAGTGACAGTCACATAATTTATGCTTGTGACGTAAATTAAGTATGTTACTTAAGTAAGCTAGTATGTAAGTTTGAATAAGTCAATGTTGACTTACGGCAGTCATGGACGGCAGTCTGCTGGGTGAAACCCGTTCTTCCAAGCCAACCTCCTCCTCCAACACAGAGTCCGATTCCTTTTATTATACGCCACCTCGGTTTGCTCCTCTTCTCCATCATAATCACTACAGCCTCTAAAGTTCTCCTCTTAATAACACATATATACAAGACTATACAAGTAAGGTTTCCTAGCAATCTGATCCGGACATATACATGAGCAGGACTAACTGACAAACGAACATCACTGCCATCATTCTGTCCAAAAAGGCTTTGGTTTAAAATACCGGAGGTTGTTAGATCATCCGTGTAAAGTAAAGAAATAAAACAAGTTAATCATTTAATATTTAATCTTAGAGAAAGGCACCATATTGTAACCAACATGTTATAATCTCTCTGTACTACTATGTATTATGTACTGCTGGAGCAACCTGATGGGAGCATAAACTCTGATATCTGCAGAGCTGCCCTGTTTACATTACACTGAGTAAATTCAGAGTTGAAGTGCGATTTGGTTCAGACTGAAGAGAACATGAGAGCCTCTTCACCCCTCACACCGGGGCATGAAGAACAAACTAAATGGGGTCCTTCACACCTCTGCAGTGACAATCACTTTATGATGCACGGGGCAGGATGGGAGCTGCTTTATTCACACAAATTATGGCAGGTACTCTCAAGGTGGACTCATTCGATGCTCAGCCATGTATGAGGCAAATTACCTTTTCAACTTGTGCTCTCGAGTGGCTTTTGAGATTTTATTTGAAGTTACAGATATTTACTAAGTTTCTGAGCCAAGTACAGACTATTTCTTTTCCAACCCCTCCAACAAAGTGTGACTGATAGTGAGATTGTCTTGGTGTTTTTTAGAGTACATTTGTATTCATTACAGGGATGACGACTACCAACCTGATATATTCCTGTCTTCACTCAAGGAGCCAGAGATCTTGGGGTGCCTTTAGACTGAACACCCACCCACACATATTTGAATGTGTTATTTATTAGGACTACTGGAGTGTTTGTGCAGTCCATGTTTATTCACCACAAACAGCCAGTCTAGCTGTTAGCTAGCTTGACCCTTGCTCTCCAAACTTACCTAGCTCAAGCTGAAACATCTCAATGTCAGGGCGGTGTGCCTTTCCGTGTCCACTGGCGTGTTTGCCAGTAAAATATGTATACTTGTTAGGTGTTTTATACAGTTGTATATAGGGGTGGGCAAAAATATCGATACGGCAATATATCGCGATACTTTGCCACCCAATACAATATCGATTTTTCAACTCCAAATATCGATATACTGTGCGGCAGGTGTATTTCTGTCGTAGAGAGAGCGGCTGAGGTCTTTGCAAAATGGATGGCAAGTTAATAACGCCTCTGCAATTTAAAGTTGACGTTTGGAAGCACTTTGGCTTCAATGTTAAGAGAGATAGCAAGAACAACGAGCTGGACAAAGAGCATATTACTACCCGGAAATTTCATGGGAATTAATAAAATGGAGAGGCTGTTTTGAATGAAATAGTTTTGACTCAATTTGTCCTCTGATCAGTATCATCTGATGTACATATACAGGTACTTGTGTTTTCATCTTTATTTATATCGCAATATCGTGATATGTATCGTATCGTGACCGAAGTATCGTGATACGTATCGTATTGTGAGGTTCTTGCCAATACCCACCCCTAGTTGTATACAGTGTTTAGGAATATCAAGCAAAAAAAAAAAATAAATAAAATATGATGTGAACCATTTATTTAGAGATCAAATTGACCCCAAGGTTAACAGGACGTTTCAGAGTCACATTTGTGGATCACTGTAAAAAATGTTAACTGCTTCTGGCGACTGCAACAGCAACTTTGGTGTCAACTGAAAATGTTGCTGCTGATTGGCTCTGCAGGGGCTGTGGGGGGTTACTGTGTGCTGTTTCGCCCTCATCAAAGTGCTGATCAAGAGAAAGGTTTGACCTCGTGTTTGCACTGAGAAAATTCATGGAGACACCAAACTAATGAGGATCTATCCTCTCGAGACAGATGAATCAATGTCAAACCATTATTTAAAGTTGTAGATTAACATTTCAGTCCAGGTTAATTTGGAGACATCTTTGGTAACCGTGGTTACAGCAAGTACAGTCAAATCCAACAGCAAATACTCCCTGAGCAGCTACTTTGTCAAAAATACAGTATAACAGAAGAGCAACTAGAGTGCAGCCAAATGAATTCACTTTGATGAAGAAGTTACTCAATAATGACAGTAAGCAGTTTTGATGCTGCATGCTGCAGCAAGTGGTTTTCCAAACACTGTGGGACACCGTGAAGGTTGCCTTAGATGCAACTTGTCACCTTGACTCTGCATCTCATCTGGTTCCATTATTCTGGCAAGAATTATAAATGACCCACTGATGAATGCAGGTCGAAGTTTAAAGAGAGATTGCAATTGGCACCAACCATAAGGACAAATACATTCTGTCTCCTAAAGCTTGCATTGGTAGTTCCTTTATACACTTCTGATATGTTGAAAGATAAGGAATAGTGAACAGTGAGACTGATATGAACTGGATAAAAAGTTAGCAGCTAGCAAACAACAGATACATCCAAGGTTTACACGACCTTAGTAGCAGACTTTCACATCATAAGGCAGAGGGGAAGCTGATGTCATCATCACGAGAAACATAGCTGCCAAATGGGCGACCGCATGTCATCTGTGATGACCAAACCTGGAGGTTATTTTATTTATTTTTTTTATGGGAAGTCTGACCATCTCCTTTTTTGGCAACCAAAACAGGTGTAGAAGCCAAACCGTGATTTTTTTTTACGAACCCTAAGTAGTTATTTGTAGCGTCAGAGTTGATTTCGTGCATGCATTGTTTCCTGTGAAACTCTCTTACTTACAGGCAAACCTGAATCTGCTGTAGGAGACTCCACCTCCATATTAAAACTAATACACAGAGAGGTACTTACTGAACATTAAAAAGATGGAACACTGTAAAACAAATATAAGTCAAGTATAAGTCAAAAAGCATTAACAAATTATTACATCCATGTTTTTGCTTATGTTTTATTCAGGGTCCCAATGTTTTAAGAGTCCGGGCTGCAGACTGATCTGCTATTGCAAAGCAAATTTAAGCTTAAACCAGACAGTTAAATATGTCAGGGCACTCAAAGCAATCGTGCACATTTGGAGCACTAAAAAAGGGCTTCATTTATCCACATACATTATTTCATAACTCTGGAGCCGAAGAGGATTGCTAGGAATTTAAAATGCCATCATTTCAATCAAGGCCAAAGTGAAAAACAAAAAAAAACATCTTCATGAGAACTTAAGACTATATTTTGCTTTCAAGCTGCAACTATTGTGTGTATTTGCATAATATTAAAATGTGTCACATTATGAACCTCATCCCTGCTGCTTCCTGAAGCAATTTTTTATTTTGCGTTGTGCTGCTGTCATCACTAGCACTTGCACTCAGCATTTAGGCATCATTTTAAGAAACAGTGTGGTCTCTCTCTTTTTTTTTTGTCTTCCTCCATATCCAGGTGAACAGACAGGTGTATCCTGTGTGGACTTACTCCAGCCTGTTTCTCCTCATCCCAGTCCTCCTGGTGACAGATATCCTCAGGTACAAGCCTGTAATCATCCTCCAGGGGCTCAGCTATGTTGCAGCATTTGTGCTGGTGCTGTTTGGCTCAGGGGTCCACTTGACTCAGCTAGCCTTCTTCTGCTACAGCATTGCCATGGCAGCAGATGTGGCCTATTTCTCCTACATTTACAGCATTGTTGAGGCCAGGTATTATCAGAGAATAACCAGTTATGTCAGAGCGGCCATACTGCTGGGCCACGCTGCCGGTGCCATGCTGGCTCAACTGCTTGTGTCTTTGGGTGGGGTGCCGCTGTACTGCTTAGCTTTTCTAACTCTCATCTCTGTCTCTGTCGCACTGATAACCTCCTTTTTCCTGCCCATGCCAAAGACTAGTTTATATACTGCCGAACAGGGCTTCTCAGTCGAGGACAGTAACGTCCCTGACAGGCAGGACTTTTCCGTCTGGGTGAAATGTGTGACGGCTGCCGAGCATGTCAGGAGGATGTTCAGAAGGCTCGCACTGGACTGTAAGGAAAGTTATTCATCTGTGGCTGTGGTCTTCTTCTGCATATGGGCAGCTACAGGGAAATGTGGCTTTTACCAGGTTGCAAGCTACATCCAGCTCTTCTGGCAACAAATCCAGCCCCATAACTTCACAGCCTACAATGGAGGGGTAGACACCATCAGTGATTTGTCAGGTAACTAATGCACCACTGATTTTTTTCTTTTTATGTCAATACAGTCTTAAAAGTTTCTATTATAGTCCCTGTAATAAGGATTATTAAATAGGTATAAGCCCCCCATAAGTCATTAAGAGTAAATTAACGATAATAGAAGTATAGAATGCGTTTCCTATAATAGTGTACAATAAGATTTAAAACATATGTATAACTAACTTTTTATTTCACGGTTAAATCTTCACTAAGCTTTGTGTTGCTTTATTTAAATTAATGCATACTGCATTCTGTATATATTAAGCAGTTAACTATCAACATATTAAATGATAAGAATGCTTTTTGCAATACTGGGTCTAAAGTAAGAACACTGTGTTATTAAGGTTATTCTTACAGTTATTAAGAACAGCATGTTTTGCACAGGCACTGCACAAGCTTACTTCAAATCTGCAAGCCTGTGTATTACCAAAATACTCTGAGTACTAGGATGTGAATACTTCTGCCTGCACTCATTGTCCTCTGTATGTAGTTTTTCTGACTTAAAAAAAAAAAAAAAAGAAAAAGAAAAAGTAGGAAAAACTTTGCTACCTCCCACATTTCACACGCCAGACTGTTTGATTCTTCAGTGTCACTCCGATCACATGAGGAATTGTTGTGCAAAATTTGAAAAAACTGATTAATTCAGAACAGCACCTGCTGCATATCCAGCTTAGCAGAACTGGTTCAGGCTCTTGTAAAAACAAGTCCAAACATTTTCATTAAAGCTTATGAGGGTTGTATGCACTCCGCTACAAAAAATAATCGGATAAATAGGCAGAAAGAAAACACAATCCCTTTCTCCTATCAGTATTTCGCAACCCCCAAAGCGCGGCAGACAATAGGAGCAGCATTAATTAGACTATTTAATTGCCTGCTCTCATCCCCAGATGGGTATAGCAGCTGCTGCCATCTAGCCAGTGCACTTTTATTGATTATAGTACTGATACATTCCTGTATTCCCCAGAAACCAAAGGCAATTACTCTGTGTAAACCACATCCAGCTGTATGCCTTTCACTTGTAAATGGTTCTGCCCAACACGCAGTCAAGCTGTAGGGCCCATGTCTGATATTTCCCCAAAGATTCCTGCTGTATTTTCTCTGTTCCACACTTAGAAAACATCCCTGAGGAAAAAAAACCTGGTTGGAACCAATAGGGAAAATATGCATATGGATTACCAAGATGATAAAACGTAGCAGAAAAACACAACGTAATTTAGTATTTTCATATTCGGCATATTAATAACTATAAATGTCCCAGGGCTTGAAAACAACATTTTTTTAGGAGCTCATTAATATTAAGATAAAAAGAAATGTGTGTGCAGAACAAACTGAGTTATGATAAGTTATATTGTCTTCTAGAGCATGGTTTTCAAGGAGAGGGAGCTACAGTGCACTTAAACCAAACTTTTTATCCGTGGGCTAAAGCAGTAATTACAAGTCATTTACACTTCAAACATATTTAAGTAAATGGATAATGTATTCAGAGCATAGTTTCAGTCAGGACATTCTCTTCCCCAGGTCAGGGATGTCCAAGGTTCTCCATCTAATTTGGCATGAAACTGCAGGTTGAATATACTTTGATTTAGATTTAGACCACAAACTGGAGCTTAACGTGTGCAAATTCAAACCGTACTCCGCCACATACAGTACAGCACACAGCGTACAGTGTGGTGCTATCAGCGCGAACAAACAAACACAACGCGAGGTTACAAATGTTCCCCATCTGCCATCTGCACATGGTTCAGTGTGACCTGCATGCAGCTCTCTGATCCTTCAAACCACAATCACAGTGAAACCGGTGATGTCATCCGGAGTGATTTGATTTGGGTTGTAGAGTTTCAGACCTGGGGTACGAAGGCTTATCAAAGATGCATTTGAAATGTATCATGCTAGGGGACTAAAAGTCCAGATATCTTGGTGTTGCATTGATTTTGACCATTTTTAAAGCCACGTTTGCGGCACGTCTCTGTGGACGGCAGTTTGCCAAACCAGAATCATTCTTCAAACCTGTTTTTTGTAGCCTGAGTCAGGCAAAAAATAGGACAGTAGGCCTGGTTTCTGGTGTGAAAATGCTGCTCTGTATACGCCCACTATCTGCCCCAATCATCTCCCTATGCAGAAGTTCTTGGACTGGAAATACCCAGGGAGAAGTAACCTTTTCTACAGCAGTATAAATGTCATACTTTGAGGACAGGGTGTCTATGTTACGAGATCTCTTAAAAGGGTAACTCCACCAATCTACTATTGCATTTGAGAAAGAAAAAAAAAAGAGTCTTTTGTGGCTCCAGAGGAAGCTTCACATTATCTGATAATATGTTTCCAGTGATGTCATTCAGTGGCTAAGTGGCTTTGTGGGTAACGGAGGCATCAGATACAGATGGTTTGCTGTGAGACATAAAATGGGTTAAATTATTGAATAACTTCAAACATGTACCCAATTAAACTGAAATATGAGAACCAATTTGATGTTTAGCTTGAATTCCTGCAGCTTGAACATAATGTACAGCCCAGCTGCATTATTGATCCCCGTCTATGAAGCTATAGAGCCGGCCCCTTCTGACCCTGCTAAGCCTCTAACTGACGCTGCAGTGGAAACTGCTCTAATTATTCAGTCTCCGTTTGACCCCCCTCTGCTAATCAGAGTCAGGGGGATTGATAAAGAACACGTTAAATACACAGACTAGCCCGGGTGTTGGACTATTAGCGCTCATTGACTGCGGATGAACAAAGAATCAAAGGAAACATATACATTTAAAAGACTGAAGCAGTTATCCTCATCCTCTCTTCATACTCTAGTGGATAAAGAGCTCCTCTGGAGTAGATCCATGTCTCTTGGGGCTCAGAGATTGTTAACGCTCGTGTTACTAAATGCAACTCAGTTTTTATTTAGTGTTTATTTCAATCTGCCGCACTACTAAGAAAGAACATATGATGCATGTAGCAACCAAGTTAAATCAGTATGCGAGGCAGAGATAGGGACATGGAGATGAAAAAGGCTCAAAATAATCAATGCCCCAAAGACTCACTGTCTTGAGTCCCCGACTGACATCATATCCATCCACAGGAACAGGGCCTGCTAACTCCTTCTGGTGACAGGAGCTGTGTGAGGTGTCAGGGCTGCACTGTGCCACCCTGTGGCTGAAATGAGAAACATCAATGACTTATTCACAGTTTATGTTTTCACTTCACTAGAAATAGCGCTTTAAAAATGACACCTTGAGAGACTATGTGTCGGATGGAATATAAAAAGAATTATTAACAAATTTCAATGAGCTAAGCATCAATGTATTTTGTAAGTCTATGACATTTTTTAGTTTAAATTTGAGTTCATAAAGGATGGAGAAACATCCTAGGCTATATGTTGAATCATTTTAAGCACAACAGTATTACACTGTACAATAAAAAATAATTAAAAATGTATCTTTTTATAATAATGATTTACAACATTCGGGAAAACTGATTACATCTGATTACATTTTATTTTTGGAGTTTATGAAGTCTAAAAAATATTGTTTTTAATACTGTTTGCATTCATTTATGTGTGCCACGATGTGCCTAAATTAAACAATGTGACCGATCCCAAAACACCATCTCATCAAGTGTTTGTGTGTTGGTCTCAAAGGACTCTGCCATGTTCTCCCCAGTCACCCTACAGTTCTGCACTGACTCACAGAGTGTTCTCCTTCAGGAGCCGCAGCCACTGTTGCTGTGGGACACATATCTCTGGAGTGGTCTGTGTGGGGGGAACTGGTCCTGGGGGGTTTCACACTCCTGACTGCCGGGGTTATATTCCTCATGGATCTGAGTAACAACATCTGGATCAGCTACACATGCTTCACCCTCTTCAAAACACTTTACTTGCCCCTCACGGCCATCTGCACGTAAGAATTCATAACATGTCAGCTGCCATGTATGGATATGAGAACTGCAGCTGAACAACTCGTCAGTACTGTGTATCTGTGTGAATGCATGAATCCTCTGAGTAGAATCTAAATTTTTGATGCCAAAAATGTATGATCACCATTCATGACATTCCACCCCTGCTGAAAAACCCAGCACAGACCAGCACCAAAACCAGCACCAATCAGCATGTGCTGGTCTTGCTGGTGACTGGTCTATGCTGGTTTTTCCAGCAGGGACCCGCCGCATTGAGACTTTGAGTTTAATGCTAATAAGGAAGTGTTAGCTTTTGTACTGCTGAAAGGTTCCATATATAATGAATTTTCCATTGAAAACAAACAAATTACCAAAATATTGACAGAATGTAAAAAGTAACAGTTTTGACATTTTGCCAAAGATGTGCATATATTTTGTTGCAGAGATATCTAAGTTAGCATGCTAACCAGCAGGCCCCACATCACAACATTTCGCTCTTCCGCAATGCAGGTCCTGTGCTAGTGGTGTAAACACCAAAACTTCTGAAAGCCCCACAGCTAACTGAGCTAACAAGCTAACATCAGCTACAGTCATTAACAGAATACAATTAGCAGCAGTTAGCTACACTGCTGGAAAAAAACAGTGTAAACGAGCATAGCTGGTGACCAGCAAGACCAACATATTTTGTTTTGGTGCTGGTATGCTGGTCATCAGCATGGCATGCTGGTGACCAACTTCATTAGCAACTTCACCAGCAAGACTATGCTGGTAAGCCAGCATAATTAATGGACCTTGCTAAACCAGCACCAAACCAGCATAGACCAGCATGGAAATTGTGCTGGTCTATGCTGGGTTTTTTCAGCAGCGTACTCTGGTTATATGTTGTCCCTGTTTGTTGGGAGTAACAGATCAAAAGATGGCCAATTCCTACATACTATAACTTTAAACTAAGATGACTAACTATTGTTAATATTACCTGCAAAACCAAAAAGCCTTACCTCACAGAGTCTGGGTAGGTTTTTACTATACTGTGATTCATCTTTAAGTATCCTGAATGCTAAAAGTATCCTAAATGTGAATAGAAGTAATTCATCTTATGCATCAACACTTTAATTCTACCTTGCATCTGATATACAGTATTTATGTTACAGTTTTCAGATAGCCAAGACTTTGAGCAGGAGGCGCTATGCATTGGTGTTCGGCGTGAACAGTTTTGTTGCCACAGTCCTCCAGAGTGTCCTAACTGCCACTGTCATCAACACCAAGTCTCTGAAGCTCACCATCACCTCGCAGGTCCTGCCGCACACACAATTAGACACTGATCAGTAGATGGTTTGAGCCTATTTGTCTGTCCATGTTCTCTACGTGTTACATCAGCCTACTGGTAAGTAGAGGATCAGAAACATTTTGAAACTAGCTTTTACAATAAGTAGGAAATTGAGTAATATTAATGCACATGAGAGTGATGTAAACTGCATTGAGAAAATGTAATAAAGACATTAAGTAGCACTGAAAAAAAAATCCTGTTTGAATGGCATCCAATGAACATACAGAGCGAGACAGACCACAAGAGACAATAGGGCATAATTGGATGGAAAGATTAATTAATTTACGAGTTATCACCCACAGTGCAATGTATCCTCTAATTTCTTTTCAGTTTCTCATCTACGCCTCATACTTTGCCGCCATCTCCCTGCCGTTCATAGTAAGAGGTGTGTGTACTGTGCCCCGCATGAAGCGTCCCTGTGGAGGCAACCAGGAAGAGACAACCAACAACAGGCCGGAGGGGTCGCGTCCCTGAGGACTCTCAAGACACTAGAGAACATAAGGACATTTATCATTTCTGTCATCAGTTACTTAAGTAGCACAAATCAGCAGAAAAAAGCAAGGTGATGCTGTGGCTAAACATGTTCATCAAACTATCCAATCCATAAGAGTGTCTGTGGTGGAGTTATTTATCAGCCTGTCATCAGCAGGGTGCTGCACCTCACATCGTTAAAGTGCAATCTGGTCAGGCAGCCACTAGAGGGCACCACCTGCACAGTATAAAACAAGGGTGTCACTACATGGCACCTCTGGTTTAATTTGAACACAGAACTGTTTAGCTGTCATTCTGTATCTGAAGTATTCTCAGTCAAGATGCTGAAATGTCGTCATTAAATCTGACATATTTTAACCATGAAACTTTTTCTTTGATATTTTTATGTCATGACTTATCGAAGTGACACAATCTATGACCATATATCATGTGTATTTTTAAAAAAAATAATTTTTTCGATAACTTGCATTTAAGTATTGCGGTTATAAAGTTCAAAGGCACTTATTTTAAGCATTTGGCAATAAAAATAAATAATGCATAATAAAATCAGGACAACAAAAACATCTTAGGATATCATTCATAATAATTCATGAATAATTTGTATGACCATCACATTTTTAATAAAGTACAAAAAAATGATATATTATTTACTTTGCTGTTAATGTCTTTTTTACATTGCGTGCCTACATTTTGCCTAATCCACAGTAGTTAAAATGTTTGCTTGGTGTGAGTCACAGGCAAAGTTCTATGCTCTATGAGATACTGAACCCCAAGTGTATGTGAGAATGGATGAATGTGACACTTTCTACTGAGGTCAGTAGAAGGAAAAAGAGCAATAAATGCAATACTTACATAAAATAAAGATATTAATAAAGATTTCTGGTCATGACACTAAATATCTTGTTTTAAAAAGTCATGTTCTACTTTCAGTCCTTGAATTCATGATGCATTCTTAAACTGATTGAGTTAAAGTTAATTTGTTACATTCAGTGTATTTTTCTTGTCCACATAACCGTGCAGTCCGATCCCATTTACTCCAAGCTATTAAACACTGACATTTATTTCTCCACCGATCCACTTTATTTGAGGATGTCAATGATGTTCCCCTCAAATTCAGTGCTCATTCATTATACTGAAGCTTTCCTTTTAGTGCTGTTTGTGGTCAAAAACACAATTAACACACAAGCGTTCTCATTTATGTACACTGTGTGCTGGGGAGGCTGTGCAGCATCTGCAACAAACAGCCTGCTGTCATTCTAATGTGTTTGTATTCTAGAAAAGATGGTCTCTACTGCTACTCAAAGAGATGCTTCCAAATTTTGTTATAGCATCCCAAAGCCCTGGACAGGCCTCTCAGCTTTTGATACTCAGTCAACTAGATAGATAGATAGATAGATAGATAGATTCTGCATTGCAGTTCTTTCAGTCATGATAATTTAAAGAGCATTATTTGTGTGTTTTGGAGTGAGCGTTGCAAAGTCTGATGGCACCAGGTAGAAATGATGTGAATGATCACAGAGAAGAAGATGGTGCTTACAACAACAGACTGACAGAACATCTGGAGCATCCGGTTGCAGACATTAAAGGACCTGAGCCTCCTCAGGAAGTGCAGCTGGCTCAGGCCCTTCTTCTTGTAGACTGCCTCCGTGTTTGTAGTCCACTCCAGTTTATTGTCCAGCACAACACCCAGGTATTTGTATGATACCACAATGTCAACGTCTGTCCCACCAATGCAGACTGGAGAGAGGGCGGGGGCTGGTTCCTCCTGAAGTCCACCACCATCTCTTTCGTCTTCGCCACATTCAGCTGCAGGTGGTTCTCCCCTCACCACTTGTTGACCAGCTCACTGTACTTACCCTCCCTCCCACCCTCTAAACGAACCACAATGGCCGTGTCGCCCAGATTTCTGCAGATGACACGACTCAGTGCGATACTTCAAGTCTGCGGTGTAGGTTGTGAAGAGGAAGGGAGACAGCACAGTTCCCTGGGGGGTTGCTGATGTTGCCGATCAGATGGACTGGACAAAAACTCTGGTCCGCCCATCAGAGAGTCATCAACCGATGTGACGAGGGCAGAATCCACCTGCATGTTCTCCAGTCTGGCCTTCAGCAGCCTGGGCTGGATGATGTTGAAGGCGCTGGAGAAGTCGAAGAACATGACCGGACAGTGGTGACCGGACACAGACTGGCTGGCACAGGCCTTCAGCACGCGGCGGCTGATGTGGTCCGGTCCAGCAGCTTTTTCTGCTTGAGCCTCTCCAGCCCCCTCCTCACCTGGCTGGCTGTGATGTTAAGTCCAGTCTGAGGGGTGGGGGGGCGTGGCAGGGTCTGTGGTGGGTGACAGCAGGGGGATGCTATAATACATAATAAATAATTGAGGGCACACATCTGTAAGCAGCATGTTGTTGCCAGGTAACAGAATAAGACCTTTCTGAACAAGGCTCCAAGCCTTAAAACACACCAGCTGTAGCAACTGATGTTTGTGTGGATGTCACCACTTTTATTAAACATGTGTAGGGCCATCTTGGCACAAACCTATAGTTCCAGAAAATCGAAACAAGTACTACGAAACGTGCTATAATCATGGTCGTCCTTGGAAAAGCTAAACCTTGTTAAAATCAGTTGAAGACCTGATGCTCTAATTCTGCATATTTCTATTAGCCTATTAGCATGTTGTCTCCTCATTCATAAACACTGTAGAGCAATCAGGCTGACAGAAAAAAAAAAATGGAAATGACCCTCCGCAAGTGGCCAGACGATGCATGTGTAGTCACGTCTGACCTATAATTCATAATTATAACAGTAAGATAATTAGGGTTCCAAGATGGATAGCAGCAGCAGCTATTAGCTGGAATAAGCTGGCATATTGTATGCGTCGCACATGCTAATTGATCATATCCTGATGATGACATGTCCCTAGGTTTTGTCCAGTATTGTCATTAAGACTCTTTTATCAAGCGTGCGGTGAAGCGGATGCTTCTTTGCCCTCCAAACACAGGATGTCTGATTAAAAATACCTAATTTGAATTACCCCAACATTATAAGGTTTACTTGAATTTGAAAAAAGCTATTTTTGTATGTATTCAGTAAATAGTTCAGTCAACCATAACAAATACAGTGTCATTTTTCCCCAGTTGAGTCACTGCAGGTCATCTGCACATTTAATGAAAGTGAAAAATTGTGCGCAACTTGTTAAAAACAGTTTTAGAAAAAAAATAACATTGTGTTAAAGTTGTATTTATGTATTTATGTTTGTAGCAGCACAACGTAGTGCTGACATGTTAAACTGAGATGTAAAGATGGTAAATATTATCAGTGTGTAAACATTTTCACTGAGCGTGTTAGCATGGCTGTCAGCTCCGTTTAAGGGTTTAAGGTGACAAGTTTGCGTGTTTAAAGTTGGAATTGTCTAAAGGGTCACATCACACAGTTCACAAAAACAGAAATAGATATTCTCACTAGGCATCAACACTACGGACAGGCCCTCCTCTTCCGAGAAAACAGCCATATAGGTTGACTGTGAAAGCAGTTTATTATGACCCATATTTATGTTTATGGTAGCAATAATTACAGCAACAAAGGAGTAAGTCAGCAACAAAGCCAACACAGGGTGGAGGTCAGAGAGACGATCAGGAGACCACTGTGGGCGTACTGTGTGTAATCAAAGGTCAGCAGTGAGTTATTTGAATGAGTTATTTGAACAATCCAAATATAACCTCCATAGTCTATACAGTATTATTTCTAATCGGCACAATTCAAGATTGTCATTCAACATTATAAGTCTGACAATGTCATGGCGGTATTGCAATGAAGTCTGCAGGCCCTTGTGGACTGGATGAAATGCGTCACAGCCCTTAAGACTTCCCATAACTGCCAATTGGATGCAGAATAAGTCGCCCTTCGACAAACAGTTCCCGGTATTGATTTGAAGTCAAGTTAGCTACAGTTTTCTAAAACTGACTTGCTATCAGACAAGAGTCAGGATTGGAGGGGTTGATAGGGTGCATGGCTTGTTCTTCAAAAGAAACAATTATTGCTTCCCCGAGGAGCATTTCAAGGAAAAGATGTGTGTTCACCAAGCCACATAAACAAATAGTCTGTGATTCATAGATTGAAACAGTGTGTACAGTGTCGTCAGATAAAACAAGGAAACGGGTTCATTCCATCATTGGCGTAGTGTCACACTATCAGCTCTTCAGCAAATAACCAGCAGCTACGCACGGTTTGCTTAGGTCATACAGTCATCATCCCGCTCCTCTGAGAGAAAAGAAAATGACTGCAGTTGCAATGCAGTTGACTTGGGATGGATTTATTGACATACTAAAGATAGATGCAATTAATGCCCTTCATATCTTAATACTTTGGCTGACGTATGAGTTTTCACACCCTCGAGTATGTTAACATCGTCATGGGCATACACAGGAAATGGACTTGCATTTGTTTAGTGCTTTTCCAGTCTACAGACCGCTCAACACCCATTCAGACACTGATGGCTGAGTGAAGGTGAAGGAGTGAAGGTGCCCACTGCTCATTAGGACCAATTTGGGGTACAGCATCTTGCCCAGGGACTCAAGGGAGTGAGGGATCCGAAATGTCGACATTCCAATTACTGGATGACCCACTCCTGAGCTACAGCCGCAGGGTTAGCAGAGTGATGATGGTTTTAAATCAGTTCTGCTATTAATACAAACATAAAGAGATAAAGACATCTTTCTTTTTTTCACAGGACAAAAGTACACTAAGTAAAGAGATCATCAAATTGTTAAATAATTAATACATGAACATTAAATCTTCATTATACATTTCAGAATAATTAGCAAAATAAAATGTGTTTTGAGGAAGATGACCATATGTAAAAAAGTTCAAGTTTAGTATGTTTGCAACTGATGCTGCAATAGGTCATAGTGCACATAAGCCAGAATAAGTAATTCAAATAAAAAAATTAATTTATAATTATGGCATTCTTGTATTGTATGTGTATTGTAGGGCTGAGTTCTTTTAATCATTGACTTTTGAAAATTAAAAATATGTACTGACAAATATGATGCACGTTAGCTAACATTGCAAGCAAATGTTAATGTTGTTAATCACTCGCTGATGTTAATGTTGCTAATGCTATCTCACTAACACAAGGGCAGTACAGTATACTGGGTGCATACTGTAAAAAAAACTGCCATTCATAGTTTTCCACAGACTGGCAACTCACCAAGAGTGTTAAGCGCCGACGAAACACGGCTACCACGTGCAGGGCGGGCTGGCCATCAGGACGTTGTGGAGAATACCAGAACGGCCGGTGCAGCAGGACAGCCGCCGGCATCTGCGCAGCCGTTACAGTTTGTTTTTTTTTCTCTTGCTTGTAATCGACTGTTGTTCCATGTCCAGACCGATAGGTGGCAACCAGGGACGGACTGGCCATTGGGCAACGTGGGCAAATGCCACTGCGGCCGCCTGGTGATGCGGCCGCTCGCGGGCCGACTGACCAATCACAGAGCACCCCCGAGCTCATTTCTACCAGTCGTTTCAAGAATTAATAAGGTTCCTATGCCAACAGCAATCCAAATTTCTCCTAATTCTGTTCACTACAGAATTTTCTAAGCTAAGCTGTATTTATAGGCCACATACGTGTGTCTATATCATAGTCATGGTTACCTTCTACAGTCACAAACTTTTATATCACTCTGCATTCTTTTGGAGCGAAATGTCTTATTCAGATATTCAAAAACGTGCATGGTTTGAAATAAAACAAATCTACCTGCATTTTTTTATTTGAATAGTTGTTTGCAAAAGTAAAAATGAAGCAATGCCTTCTGCAAATTTAAGGCTGAATCGAGTAGACCGTCTGAGTGTGGTTGTTGGAAGTTGGAGGTTGGAAGTTGACTGAGTTTAAGCTAGCAAAAAAATGAATCGAGGCATCAAGCGACACAAGGGGAGAGCGGAGAAAAAGAGAGAAATCTCAGAGAGCATATAGATAAATATGGATGACTGCGTGACGGTAAGACACGTTTTTATTATGGAGCGGCTGGCTCTGATGATTTATTAACGTGTTTTATGTATCGTTGTGTAGTTGTTAATAGCCTGGGAATTTACTTTTACTATCACCGGGGCTATCATGTGGGTGAAAATGCCAGGGCCGTTTTTTGTTCCCAGTCCGTCACTGACCACGTGTACCCTTTTGGCTGACAACCCTTGGCAGAAACTGGAACCAACCAGAGATAAACAAAACAATTATTTAGGACCCAACACACATTGTAAAATCTGCAATTCACAATCATGATATTGTTTAAAAATAAAAGAGAGGCTTTTATGTTCTGCACCTTTCTGAAGCTCTGATGGTGTGTAATTTTAGATAAACACAAAAATGATTTGTCTTTATAAAAATGTTATCAATATCACCTTTAAGTTGGCTCCATTTTAACACTATATCAAAGGTATCCAATATGGCCTCTTCTGACATCAATTCTTTCACCCTGGTTATATCACACTTTATCTAAGGAAGAACTGGTTCCCTTTGATCAGTGAAGTTGTAGCTCTGTTTCTTATCCTCTAACACCTTCCTTTTCCTTCTAGAAGAATCAGTTTTTGAATTGAATTTGCCATTCTTCCTCCCACACAAAACTGTGCTACAGCCAGCCTTTTTTTTGACTACAGCTGCAGAGCTTGGATTTGCCACCAGTGCTTCAAATAACTGACAGACTTAAAATGATAGTTCTGCTCAGTTCACAACTGAAGCAATGCAGATTTATCAATTTTTTTCTATGTTGTCCAGGAAAGGGTCAGCCAACTTCCTTTTCTGTCTATTTATATTAACATGTACAGTCAGTAATGACAGCCAGGGCATTCCCCCTATTATCCACCACTACAGTAACTCTGCAGGCGTGGTCATGTTTATTTATACATTTATTGGTGAAGCTTATCGCATGTCACTCCCACTGAGCACCCTGCAAGGAGAACATATTACATCAGCCACCAGCTTTTCATCCCGTACAACATAAGGTCATGATTGTTTTATTGATTTGTTTTTATTTATTCTTGTCCTGTTCACAATCCGAGAGGAAAGATTATTTTCTGGGCAGAATTTGGTTGAACTATCTTCACTGACTTAACAACGCTGGACATGTTGGTACAAACATCTGGTACCAGATTATTCATAGACTGGCAGTCTGCTGGTGCTTGGAGGAAAGCCCTCCAGTCGTCTCCCCCTTTGATTAAACACCATGTATGCACATTCACATGCATTACTCAATTGCTGCTGTCGCCCTCTTCTCGACACATATGTCACAACATGACATTGCGCCCACACAACAGAACGCCTTCGATCTGGGTGGCTAGAATTCCTCAATCCTCCCACAACAGGCCAGACAGATTGGGGACCAATATAACACGACACAGACATGTGGGTTAACATAAATGATTCAATTGCATGTGTGTTTCTGCTACACATATGCTCCACTTGGCTGTGCTACCTAATCACATATTGGTGGGATTTGCAACATCAAAGTACCCCTTCCCTCTCACCTTCTTAAGTCATCTCCGCCTATACTCTGCGGAGGAGGTCATGGGTGGTGCTTGTCCCATATGTTTCATCAAGTACTGACTCTATGCTCCTGCACCAGCTAGAACAGATCGTACAGGTCATGACTATCTGTGCCAAACAAAAATAAAATCGCTCATAGATAAAAAATACAAGTTATTAGCTTGCTAGCTAGCTAACTCACTAAAATGTGAGTCCTAGTCCTAATGTGAGTAAATCAATTGGCAAACAGCAACAATATAGTTGGTTAAGGTACTTTACTGACTGAAAATTGTTTACCTCTCTACAATCAGATAATTGTTGCTCCGATAAGCACAATAACGTCCCACAACAAGTAATGATTATCATTTAAGTTAAAATTCATAGTCTTTGAGCCTGCTAAAGTGAGAGATTAGACTGTTCTAAATAATGTGGTACATGAAATGGATTAATACGAAGGCCATCTGTGCCAAAAACAATGGTTGTAAAAGGGAGAAAAGATCAACATAGAGGCCATTAAATTAAACCCGATAGCCTGAGATAATCATGACAGACACAACAACAGTGACTAACAGGACTATATTTAGACATGGGACAATAATTTTGGACTGTACAGGTGTACCAGGGGTATTATTACATCCCTGAACCTATTTGATGTCTGTAAGCCTCTTCCTTGTGTAAGCCTTAATGGCTCTCTTCATTGTGTCATAATAAATTAGATAAAGGTCATAAACAACAAAGGGGAAACGCTGGGAAGGATTTGACACCTGAATGAGCATCCAATAAATCTACCAGACAGTTTCCCTCAGTGACAGCGGAAACTAATAAAAAAAAAAAAAGTTACACAAGCTAGTTTACTAGCTAGCATTCCAGCTTCATAGAATAGCTAGAACTCTGTACAGGGTTAAAAATGTGCAAAAACTATGAATTGTCACCTCCAAAGTTCTCAGGTGATACTGCAAATTTTTGGTTGTGTGTCTGAGGGGAACGAACAGGAATATAGGGGGGTCATCAACATATCTGTTAACTGGTGTGAATGCAACCACCTGCATATAAACTCCAGTAAAACAAAGGAGATGGTGATCAACTTCCAGAGGAAGACACCAGAGATCACACCAGTGAACATTGAGGTTTGGACATAGAGATGGTGGGAAGGTTCATATACCTGGGTGTTCACCTTAACAATAAATTGGACTATACTGATAACACAGATGCCCTGTACAAGGACAGACAAAGTCGCCTCCAGCTGCGGAGGAGACCGAGGTTATTTGGGGCGCTGAGGACATTACTAAACATTTTATGACACTGTGATGGCATCAGCGTTCCTTTATGCAGTGGTCTGCTGGGGAGGTAGCAGCACGGACAGGGACGGGAAGAGACTAAACAAACTGGTTAGGAGGGCCAGCTCTGTCCTTGACTGTCTACTGGATTCCATAGAGGTGGTGTGTGAGAGGTGGATGTTAGCCAAGCAGGCAGCAATCATGAACAACACCTCTGACCCGCTGCACCAGACTGTGGAAGCTTTGAGCAGCTCTGTCAGCAGCAGACCCACTGTGTAAGAAGGAGCGCTACTGCAGATCATTCAACCCCACTGCCGTGAGGCTGTCTCACTCAAGTACTACCTGAACAATCTCTCTATACTCACTGACTGAGATTTCAGTTAGTCATGCTGGACTCGTTGCTGTTAACTAAAATTATTCAATGAATCCTTGTTTTACTATGAAATGAAAATTTGAGCCATTCTGTCCAATAAAATTTGGAATGTCTAGGAACAGTTTGAAGTTAGCCAGCATGCTCAGCAGAAGTCAATCTCTAATGCTGTATCCAGATTTTAATTGTTTGATCCATGGAAAAAAATGGCTGTGGCATACAGGATCTAGCAAGTGTCAAGTGAATCCACAACAAAACCACAAACGTTTCAAGCCAGAAAGAGTGGAACAGATGACTGGATACGAAGAAAAGTGAAGGAGAAGGAGAAATATGGCAAAGATATGATTACAGAGCCTGCCAATGTATTATTCCAAACACTGTTGTGAGATAAAAATACAAAAATAAAGCAACTGGCAAAACAATAGGAGCCCATTAACCAAAGTATTTTATTTATTTCAGTGTGGTATTTCTGATTGAAGACTGGAGAGAAAGGAAAAGAGTGAGAAGGACAAAGAATGTTCAGATCAGACAGTTCTGTCTCATCTGTAGTGTTTCTGTTATGTAGCCTGGTTATTTCCACTGTCACAGCGTGCCTGTTAGTGTTGTCTCTCATAGGGCATCTGTTAGTGTCTGATAGTTCTGTCTCTCTGTCACGACTTGTCCGGTCATGTGGCAAGGTTAGTCACCTTCTAGGCTTTAAAATCAAGGACACCTTCTTCAGCGGGGGCGCTGCACCACAGGGGCAAGACCACTCTTGGCCCAAGGCCGGGGTGTGGTAAATCATAATGTACACCCACGTTAATAGTGGGATGACAGATTTTTAAAGAAAAATAGATCAAAATCAATTTTATTTATATAGCCCAAAATCAGATCCCTCAGTGGGCTTTACAATCTGTACAGTGAATTACATCTTCTGTCCTTAGACCTTTAATTCAAGTGAGGAAAAACCTGCCATATTACAATAAACAGTTTGAATGTTATAGAATTTGTTTTAATTCATTCTTTCCTCCTTTCTATCCTTGTTGTTTTTCTGATGAAATCATGAATGATACTATCAATATTACATTGAACTATTTTCTGATTGTATTTGTGTCTATTGTCGATATGTTGTTGATATGTCAGGCCATAGTGTGAACACAGAGTTGGCTGAAATAGTTGTCATCTGCCTGTCTTTTGCACTGAACAGTAGTCACAGTCATAACAGTAAAACCACACAGAAACAGACCACTACATACATCTGAGAAAAAGATATGAAGTAAAACACTATTAATTTTTTAACATTTGATACTGTTAATGCATTAGTACTGAAGGATGCAATGTTCCATATTGATAAAGCATTACTTAAAAACAAATAATATTTGTATTTTCTTCACATCAGTGGCAACACATTTATATTGATTCGCATTTAAATCAATCAGTGTTTATGTATCGCATAACGTACTATTGGGGCCAGTCCACCTCAGGGCAGCCCACCTCAGGGACTGAGATTTTAACAAGGAAATCAGTCTCTTGTATGTGATGTGATTCATTGATTTGCTTGTTAAGACATCCAGAAATTAAATATAATCTCAATATAACGCAATGTCCCGTCATAGAAGTGTTGAAGAAGCTTAATGTATCAGCCTCAAGGGATGCTTGGGATATGAATGTCTGTCCTGACACTAAGGGAGAGCCAAGCATTTCAGTCTTCCTACTCCCGTCTGTATTTCTGCATCTGTTTTCGTTTGAGTGGTGCACGGTATCGGGGGCAGCCCGATGTGATGTAACATCCTCAGGGCAGCTGCAGATATGTCCCCAGTGGCTTCTTGTGAGGAGAGCCGTCGCCGTATCCTCTCACCCTATTGCAGACGATCTCTCATTCCTCATGTCTAAGACTAACCAACCAAACCAACTACAACTATGAGTAGGCAGAGCAACAAAATAAGTGAAAACTATCAAATTATATCGTAAGTTTCATGAGTCTCATTTAGTTAGTAATTGGCCTATTCCTAAATAATGTGATACACAGCATGTCTTTAAATAAAGTCCATCTGTGCAAATTAACATTAAAGTCGTAAAATCAATTCCTGACATAAGCATGACAGACAAAACAATAATGACTAACAGGACTGTAGTTAGATCTTCAGATAATTGTGGACTGTACAGGTGAACAAGGGGTATGATTACATCCCTGAGCTTATTTGAGCAGTTCTGTCATTTCCTCCTTGTGTAAGCCTCAATGGCTCTCTTCTTCGTGTATGGCATGATCATTAAGGGGCCTTTTGTGTGTAAACGCACTTTTTTGAAACCTGGTCTCAGACGCCCTTGCATTCTCGGGTGGATGGTGAATCCGCATACTTTGCGCATCGATGATGCCATCGCCCCACTCCTCAACCTCTAGCCTTCGACCTCTTCATCTTGAAAACTTGATGGCGATACACTTGAGTTGAATCTGTTATCTGTCTTCACTCTGGTATGAAACTCCAGTCATGTTGTGAAGTGTCAGATCAGTCTGATCCGCTGCAGCATCCAAACAATAACTAAGGGGGCGCGTCGGTTGGTTAAAAACATCCGTGTAGGCAGCTCTTGTCTGTCCTCACTCCTCACTCCTCAGAGATCACTCCTCAGAGCACAAATAAGAGAATTGGGATGGCCTGCAACATGGCAGACAGGAACGACTTATGGTTCAAGCGAGGAAATGACAAATAAGAGAAAGGAGAAGCACTCAAAAACTCGGTACAGTCCCATTAGTGGATTCAGGGCGATGGCGTCATCGTTTTGAAAAGTATGCGGATTCGCCGTCCACACGAAAACGGGAGGGCTGCGTTTTCGGATTTCTCCACCCTGAGACCCATTTTCAAAAAAGTACGTTTTCAGACGCTGCATTTTCAGGATCCGTATGGACGGTCGGCGAAAACGATGCAATACGTGTGCATTTTCGCAAAACAGCGTTGTCGTCTGGACGGGGCCTCATTCTGATACTGTCCTTTATGCCCTGCAGACTTCTTCACCGCCCTTGTTCTTTCTAAATTGGGAAAGGTTGTGAGCATTCTACAACCCAGTTGAGTGAGCATCAAGACTCACAATCCAAGTCACCTGCATCAGGGCCCTGCTTACTTCTGCAAAGGGCTTTTTCTTGCCTTTCAATAGCCTGGAGTCCACAAGATTCCTTTTGTTTTTTCTTAACTGAACCCTTCACTACCAAAGCCCCACTAATCCCTTTTTTTCCATGTCCATTGTTCATATTTGTATGCAGTTTTGGGCAAATTTGTAGGCATTTACTTGCCAGTACCAGAATGGAGAAGAGATCCAATCATGTGGGGCAAGTCGGAAAGAAATCCAATCAGAATCAGCCGCGGCAAACGCAGATGCAACAGGTAAACAAAGGCAGCAGCAGTTGCGCAGAACTAAGTGACCAGTAGAGGAGAACAAAGACGAGTAGCAGAACTTCACACAGTTTTTTCCCAAGAGTTAGGTTGTTTAAAGTATATTTAGTTGTGTTTAGTTGCACAGCTTTGGCTGCTTTTAGTTGATTTCGCCTGTCAGCAAACGCTAACGTTTTCCAGTGCACCCGGTCCGAGGGCAACGGCATGTCTCATCAACAACAGACATGTCAGACCTAGGCCTAAGACGAAAACGAAGAGCTGACGTCTGGTCACACTTCATATACGACAACAAGGACAACAAGACCGTCTGTACACCGTGTGGAGCTAAAATCGCGGGGAAAAACATCACCAACTTGAAGCGACATTTACAGAAGACTCATCCAGAAATACATGCGAAGGTAAGCATACGCTACGCTAAGGTTATTTTACCAGATAAACCACCGTGTTTCCGCTAAACTTGGAATAAAATGGAAGCTAAAGGAAACCACCTTTGAACTGTATTGATTAGACGATTGTCTCGCTGAATTAATAAATATTCAATGTCGTCACATTGAATCAAATGTGCACTATTATAGTAGAGTGTGTGTGTGTGTCGGTGTGTGCGTGTGTGTGTGTGTGTGTGTGTGTGTGTGTGTGTGTGTGTGTGTGTCAGAGAGAGACAGATCTGAGGAGTTCGGGCAAGAAAGAAAAAAATCAGAACTTAATTCCCCCCTTTATTCACCGTCGCAGATACAGAAGAGGACTGATGAAGTAGGTGACCATGGGCCAAGTGGAAATAAAGCTACTGCAACCCAGCAGCAGGCCATCTATACAGCGTTCCTAGGTTCTTCAAAGTACAAAATTGAATCGAAGGAACAACAGACCAAGGAGCAGGCCATAGCTAGATGGATTGGACGCACAGGTTTACCACTCACAACATTTGAAGACGAGGACTTTGTGCTAATGATGGAGATAGCAGACAAGAGACTAACAGTTCCAAAGAAAACTAAAATGAGCAGTTTGATTGAAACACAGTATGAACATGAAAGGCAAAAATTCAAAGAGAGACTGGCTGCTGCCCGGAGAGTATCCATTGGCCTTGACTTGTGGACTAAAAAAAGGACTGACAGTCTCATTCCTGGCTATAAGTGCATGCTACTTTTGTGTTGAACAAAGTAAACCTGTACACATATCGTTGGCCCTTGAACAAGTAGCTCACCCACACACTGCACAGTCTATTAAGGCATGTGTGGACAAATGTATGCAAGAGTGGGCCATACCAAAGGAGAGGATCCTGACAGTAATAACGGACAATGGGCACAACATGGTTGCAGCCTTTAAAAACACCACAGCAGAAGAAACCAGCTCTGAGGACGACTCCCCTGGGTCCATGATAGAAAGTGACTCTGAAATTGATGACCAGCGGTGAGCCATGTTTAGTTTATTCTTATACATGATAGTCAATTAACACATGAATGATTTTCCCCCTGCCACACACTACATATATATATAGCATGTACAGACGCACACCAGCCATTTTATTAGGTTTAAACTTATTTGGTTGTCTTTTGTTCTTGTTATTAGGTACCATCACGTCGGCATGGAAATGGACCGGACACCGTGTGTGGTGCATACCATACAACTTGTGGTCCACATGTTGCAGAAAGAGACAACTGTCAGAAGAGTCCTAGATAAAGCAAGGTCTGTGGTGAAGCTCTTTCGCAAGTCCTCAGTTGCAACACAGAGGTTATTGGACCAGTGTGGTGTTATGACTGCCCCACACGCTGGTCAAGCACATTCAACATGGTCACACGACTCCTCACAGTCAAAGATGCAGTCTGTCAAATCACAAATGACAAGGGATGGGACAGTTTGCTTACTAGTGAGTGGCAAAAGCTTTCATCATTGCATGACCGACTGCTGCCTTTTGCGGAACACACCAAAACCCTCCAGAGTGACACCACATCTATGTCCCTAGTGGTTCCTGACAACTTTGATCTGCTGAGCCACCTAACTGACTTTGCAGAGAACACTCGGTACAGAGACCTTGCCACTCTTGCAGAGAAAATGAGATCGAATCTTAATCAGCGTTTTGCTTCCCTCTTGGATCCAACCGATGAAAAGTTCTCACCACTTGCAGCAGCTGCCTGCTTTGTTAACCCAACTGTCTGTGAAATCCTTGTAAATGTTGATGTGTCTGATGGAAATATCCAGGAACTGTTGAAACAGGCAGAAGACTATGTGGCCAAATGCACCTTCCCACACACAAAACAGGACGACCAGTCTGAAGATGAAGCAGAAGAGGCTATTGAGGAAACAGAAGCAGCGCCATCCTTAAAGCAGCTGGTGTTTAGGTTCCTCTCAAAATGCCACACCACAAGACCTAAACAGAAAGCCTCCACAACCAGCATCAGGCAGCAAATTATCAAGTACAAGGAAGAACTTTCACATCCCATCACTGAGGACACAGGAACAGACTTCTGGCTGGAAAAGAGTAACCGTTTTTATCACAGTTTAAAACCTTTTGCGTTAGACTTGTTGGCTATGCCAGCTTCTCAAGCTTTTGCAGAGAGGATATTCAACTATGGCGTCATATTTATGTCATATGTCGTGCGAGCTGTAAAAAATACATACTCGCAAATTATCTTATATCACACGCGCAGAGTTAACTGCCGCGCGCACTTTTATAGTCCTCGCCCGCACAAACTCAACAACCGAGAGCATACAGGGAGATGCGAGCGAGTAAAAATAC
>CAEMYA010000097.1:2281750-2308814 GCA_903131615.1 Diplodus sargus | reverse complement strand
CCCCCCCTGTTCCGGCGCACCTGACTCAAGTATGACAGAGCTAAGTCTGACAACAAAGGATACACATCTCTCTTCTTCCAACACCAGGCAGAAGGGTCTTCGGAGGTCAAAGCTGGAGGAAGGGCCTTATACATTGCCAGTTCTTTTTCTGCCCTGATCTTGATGGCTGGGGCAGCAGCAGCAACACTTTTAATAATGTTCAATTTCAGGACATCGTCTGCAGCAAAAAGATTCTCCAGGGGTGTTAGCTTCATCTTCTTGCTGGTTTGAAGCTTAAAAGAAAGGAAAAATATTTCAAACTCAAAGAACATACAATCATTGATTTTTTATAAGGTATGATTAAAGGAGTGTTTAAGTAAAGGATAATGCCCGACGAGGTGTCCATTATCAGGAATTAATGGACGACACGGAGGCCATTAATTCCTGATAATGGACACCTCGAAGGGCATTATCCCACTTATACCATGGTCACTTGCCAAAGAAATGAAATTAAGACCATTAATTTATACTTTCATGCGTTTTACAATCAAAATATAAAGTTTTTCACAAGCCATAACTAAGTTTTCCTGGTAACGCCTGAGGGTTTGACTAATACCTGTAACGATCATTACTCTCCCGTAAGGTTCTTATGCAACGGAAACGTTGGTCACTCCTCCAGTAAATAGGACGGACCATAGATACGACTTGGCAACGGGAGATATTCTAGTCCGCTGAGCGATGAGCCAGAAAGCTAACGCTATGCTAGCAAGATTCAAAGTCAATAACATTGCGTACGGTTGACAAACAGTAAATATAATTTGACAGTTTGCTAGCTTACAAGACCAGTTAGCTAGCTAGAGTCATGTCATTGTCCCCAAATCAATACCATGATTTTCACGAACAAATGACCGGCCGTGTGTAACGTTACTGTGGCCGCAGCCTGAAGTAGAGAGCTGAACAGCGAACGGGATGTGAGATTACTCACATATCAGTAAGTTAGAGGGGAAATGTACTTTCTGCAGCTTGTGTGTTACAGTCGCCACCTTGTGGTGTTCAGAGGATACGGCACTGAAGGACTGACGGACTGCAATCAGTGCTGGAAATAAAATATTCAGATTTGATATGCCAGCTAGCGCATTGGTTGAATGGTAAACAGACAATTTGATTGGAACTACTTAGTAGGTGTCCGTATATCAGGGGTTAATGGACACCCTTCAGCCAATCGGAATCGAGTATTCTGTCACTCTGCCAGCTGCAGCAGGTAAGTAAATTCGTTTAATTGACATTACCTGTTCTGTTTCTGCAGGATGTGCAGCAAGGATTTTCTCATTGATCCGGTTCCACACTGTCTTATGTTCCTCAGCATCCTCTAGCGTATGCTTAAAGGAGGGTCCATGGCAGTTGCTTCTCCAAGGAAGTTTCTCACCACGTCTGTCTGAAAAATATTAACATGTAATTTAGATTTAATTAGAGTAAAAAAAAATACATAATGAATTTGTCTCAGTGACATTGATTTTTACCTGATATCGCTTTGATAGATCAGTCCAGATTTCCTTCTTTAGAAAGGAGACAAACTCTGAATCTCCATCTTGCACTGTGAAATTGTTCTTCAGCTTTTGCAAGATTGGTAGAACTTGGCCGCAGGTGGAGCTCTTTTCAGCTGAGGCACAAAGGGTTGATGTGTACAGGATCTCCATGAGTTCAATAAATTCCTCTGCCTTTCTGTAGTCCTCATCTGTCAGTTTGGAGAGTCTGTTTTGGAAAAAAAGGAAAGCAAAATAATCACGTTAATAAATCAAAATTGAAATTATGAATTGCAATACTATCAAGAAATAATCACCTAATTCACACTACGCTAGTTAATCAAATTATTCTCAATTTAATCATTAATCCCGTTGAATCATTAATTCCATCCCATGTGTACCTGTCACGCTCCATTGGCTTTCTAAGCCGTGGATCCAAAGAGGCAGCTTGGAGAGCAGGGTACTGCTGCAGGAACCTCTCAATCATGAGGAAAAGGGAGTTCCAGCGAGTTTTGACATCAAGGAGGAGGGAGTTCTTCTCTATTACTACAAACAAACAACATGAATTAAAAAAAATATGTAAGTAATGATGATAATTTCATCATTACTTTAATTTACAATAATGATGTGATGTTTAATACAAAGATAAGGAGGAATAATGTAATGCAATGTATTGACAGAGTATCTTACGAAGAAGGTGTTGCTTTTCACGGAGCACAACCTTGGTTATTGCTGACCTCTTCATCCACACAACCACTTCTCGAATCTTTGCTGCCTATTTTGCAACTGAGTTAGTCCAGCCATCACTAGTAATTGCTACTTTGCTGACTTTTTCTAATGCAGATTTGACATTTTGCTTCTCTACATTGTACCAGGCAGGTACAAAGTGGTTGGTGAGCATATGCCTGGTGGGGGGCTTGTAGAGGGGATTCAAGGTACTGATCATTTCCCTGTGAAGAAATAATACTCATATCATTATGCTGCACCAAATAATATACAGGGATGTACACAAAATATGTCATCAACATGGTGCAGCAAACAATATCAAAGTTACTCTTTCAGTTCATTTATGTTTAATAATTTGCCAAAGTATGATACAGGGAAATAGCAAAGGAGCTGCTATGAATCAGAACCAGAAATGTGCTGTGCCAGCTTACTTAAATGATGCTGATTCAACAGTAGCAAAGGGCTGTAACCCCTTCACTATAAATTGTGTCACTGCTCTGTGACATTGCTACGTTTGCTCCCGGCTCACAGTCGTCTTCTTTTCCCTGTTTTTCGCTGCTATAGTGAAAGGACTTTCAATGCTTTTAGCCTTGGGGAGGGGTGTCTCTCTCTGTCCCTGAGCGCTCACTGTTTTCTAGCAAAAATGTATGATATGTTACGTTAACGTCATTCATTCAAATACATGTGACTTGTCTGCTTATCTGTTTTTGTATAACGTTACTAACCTTTACGGGCGTCGGACTCCGAGCTCGTCATGTTGTTGCTGTCCACCGGATCTTTTTTCAGCCATTGTTCAAAGACGCCACAGTCCCTCACATTTACTCCGTGAGTTAATAAATGCTTCGCCATATTACTCGTGCATCCCCCTTTGCAAGAAATGTCTCTCTCACAGGTGTTGCAAGTCACCAATCCGTCTGTCTTCCTTGAATAACTAAACCACACTTTCGACCGTTTCTGTTTAGCGCCTCTTCCCTCCATTTTCTTTGTCTTTGTCTAAACAGTATACTGCGCAGCCGCGGATGTGACGTAGTACGATCATCATTCACACAGGTCCTTGCAGATCATAAAAAAAGGTCCTTGCAGATGCTCAATCAAAGCGCGGGGAGAACTGCCAGGAATAAAAATAAAGAATCGAAATGCGCATTTTTAAACGATTCTCGAATCTTCGGATTTCAGTTCCGGTTCCAAAATGGCAACCGGTTTTCGGTACCCATCCCTAATCGTGCCACATATTGAAGGACACGTCAATATGTGGCACAGACAACCGTTCACAGGCTGTAAACTGTCGTTTGCTGCCGAAAATTAGGGGGATTTCCGGCGTTTACAGGGACGAAAAAAAAGTGACACACACAGTTTATAAAACAAAAAAGACTGGCTTTTTTTCTTTTGACCTCACATAATAGTGGCTGAAATACCAAAACATTTTATGACACCTCAATAATATAACAATATTATAACAATTTAATTTTTGGCCCAGTCGGGACCCATCGAGTTCCCATATGTGCTGGCCAACTGGGATGCCCATCTCTCGCCCATGTATAGTCTTCTGGGATGCCCATGTGGAGCCCAACACCAACCCACTTCAAAGCCCACTCTGAGCCCATGCCCAGTTAAAGCCCATGTAACCCAAGTAAATCTCATGTGGGCCCCACTTGGACGTGTTGGCTGGGATATGGCTCTGCTGACATTTGCAATGCCCACTCTCAAGTGAAAATACAAATACCTTCACATAACTGACATCTCTCACAGTAAAATTTCTAACCATTCAGATCTTCAAAAGAATAACTACAAAATGAACACGTTATGGTATTTCAATACCCCTGACTAATGAGCAGCATTTACATTACCATCTTGCTTGCTATTAGCCGCTAGGCCGCTAGCATCGACCAACTAGCAGGCATGCTACTTGACACAGAACACATGGTTAGCAACATTAGCACAACATCGCTATCTTACCGAGAACGACTGAGGAAAAACCGGGACTTTCCCACTCCGGACTGTCCCTGGATAGCTCCTTTGTCTTCTATGTTGATTCACTGGCATACATTAACTATAAGTTTGAGCAACTGTTAACTTACTAATTCGCTTCTCTTCTCTTGATAATGCTCACTTCGCTACGAGTACGTCTCCTCTCTTCCGCACACATCCCGCTCATGCAGGTAGGTCATGATCTGTCAATCACGCCCAGACAGAGGCGGACTTGGCGAACTGGGTGTTCTGACTGGCCCGTCACCGCTCACTTTCTCAGTATAGAAATAGTACATCTAGATCAGCAAATCATTACTTTTGACCTGTTGTCTTTCACTGGGTTACAAAAGCACAACACAAAAACACAACAATAGGGCTGTAACACCCCCTCCCATAAGAACAAACCCATGTCTTGTTCAGACACCCTGTAATATATCACTTAGGTCTCTACCACAGGTTATACTCACTTCGACACCAACATACAGATATAACTTTCAATACTCGCGTTTTTCAGGCAGATCACCAAAACGTCAATAGGCAACACACAAAAACTAAACCGGTCATCTTACCTGCGAGAGAGTGCACCTGCCACTATGCTGCTGGCACTTGTGACACTGGATGTTATATCCCTGTACTAACAGAGTGCATCAGGCGCTGATTGTGGAGATGGACTGGGCCAGTAACACAAGGGGATTATGGTAAGTATAGGCAACCACAGTGGATGGGCTGGGGCCAACATACAACCTAGGAATGCTGGAGGGCAAGGAGCATGGTGTCTCCTTCTCTATGGTAGTGCACTTGCGATGGGGGACAGCCTTCCATTCCGACACCCCTCCATTGCGAAACCCCTTCATTCCGAAACCCCCCAACTCCGAAACACCGCTGTTCCGACGCTCCCCCCAAAACGCTGCTGTTCCGAAATTAAACACCGCTATCCGTGGTACTGATGTCCACTTCCAGCCGCACACGCACAGTTCTGAAGTGGGTTATAATAATTCATTTAACAATAATCCTTTTTGTTTTGATCTAAAAAACGATCCAACCTGTTTCTCACAAAAGTGATATGATCTAAAATGAGAGTTTTGTGATCTGTTGGTTGCACCCTTAGTATCAAGTAACAATGACAGTAATAATCAATAAAGACATGTTCTATTCATTTTTTTCACAGAGAGGGTCTGCTGGCCAATCGAGTGCTGCTGCCACTACATCTCATTCTACCTCTGTAACAGAGACATTAAAGGACACATTTCAAAAACAGGCTGCCTCATCACAAAAAGCCAATGACCTATTTTGCACAGTTTTGATACATTTTGTTATAATTATTAAATGTTGATTTTGCAGTGTTTTGTTAAGTTTTGTATTTGGACTATTTTAATACATAATAAATCTATTTAAATATAAATCTTGGTGAAATTATCTCAGTTTATCAGTGTATCAGTGTTTTTTCAACATTTTGAGGACATTTTAAAAATACCTAATAAATAACTGTGATAATTTTGGTCACTATTACCGCGGTGTGAAATTTTCATACCGTTACATCCCTATTATGTAACCGTATATGGAGCATGCTCAGCTACTATCTGCGGCCGAGGCCCTTAAACACCTAACTCCGACAGGGAACTTTATCTCAACCCAGGATTACTCCGAAAAACAAAAAATGCACAATAATAAAAGAGTGCCTGAAGGAAAGGTTGATTAACAACCCAGCTGGACACTGACCTATCTTACCTTAGGAGCAGTATCTTACAAAAGGTAGCAAAGGCTAGACACCGGCAAACCGGACAATCAATATTTACCACAGCGGCTACTGTAGATGGACAACTTCCACCAACAGTTTCTCAGGCGCCTTTTACTATCCCGGACGAGCCCTGTAAGGCCAATAGATAACGTAGTAAAAAGTGTGTAGTAAAGTGTAAAGGAGGGAAAAGAAACAGGATGTAGTAGTTCAAGCTGTAAAATAGATTTGTCTCCAAAACAAAATGCAGTCCGTAGCTCAGCCACTCCCTCCGGCACATCACAGCCCACCCACCAGCAGCACTTTATATCAGGCCTAAGTGGAGACTAGGATCAGGTGTGGAACTCCACATGCGGGCAAGGAGGAGGGGGAGAACGGGGATGACACCTGAGTGATAGCACAATACAAAAACACGACACAAACACACCCACGACACTAGGGCTGTAACACAAAACTGCATAGTGAAGGTGAGATTTATTGGGAACCCATCTAAATGGAGCACAGTTTATCCTCAGAAACCTTAATCCTTAAACCCTTATATGCGTAAGCTGGTCAAAAATTACCAGGTGAAGTTGGCAGAGAAGAGTAACTTTAGGAGTTATTATCATGTATCAACAAATTAACCTTGTCTATAGTTAGCTAACATTAGCTAGTTACCTAAGCTAGTAAACAGTGTGTCATTCATGACTATCGCCAATTTTATAGTGAGCTAACACTAGCTAGCTATGACTTGCCTTATATACACATGCACGTTTTCTAAATTCTAAAATGTTGAAAAGTGAAAAATGGAAAGCACTCAAAAATGAAATCATTCTTGTGTGGACCAAAATATAATGATTATTCTTAACATAACAAAAACAAAAATGGCACAAACCCACACTGATTTTGATATGGAAATGTTTTTACTTTAAGATGAAGATCCAATCACTCATGCATCTTAGGGTAAAAACCACAAATGTCAACCTCATTGTCTCTGGATGTCAGAATGTCACCAAAAGAGTTCATCGTCTAGAAATCATGAATGTCCATATACATTTTATCAGCCGATCTGTCTGGACTATAGTGGTGGACTGACCACACAATTGTATTGTATCACTATGATGAGATAACATAACTCTACCAAATCATATTTTTAAAAAATCATTTCACACAAGTTGTGGAGGGCTTGATCAGGGGGAAGCATAAAAATGATGTTACGAGTCAGATCTTCATAAGTGGCATTTGAAAAGTGGATAATGCCTAACAAAGCTGGGAGACTGTGTGCATGTCAGACAGCATAAAAGAGAAATTACTTGGATGAAGTGAGGACGTGTAAAATTCTCACTTCCGGGAGAGAACTTCCTATTAGTCATCGACAGACAGTGTCTGGCTGGGAAACCTACGATACGAGCAGTTCTCCAGCTGCAGCGTCATGAAGGTCACACTTACCTGGTCGACTATGTGGGCGCACATTTCCTTTTGTGGCTTGCCTCCTCGCATTTGAAAAGGGCTTTGAATTACGCATAGCTTGTATTTCTGCTCACTCTGATGTTTCTCACGGCTGGATGACATTAGCAGGCAGAAAAAAATAATTGTTTTTGCACGTTTTCCCCTCTCGACTATCTGCTTTTAGTGCGTCAGTCTGTTTCTTACACCACATAAAGGGTGATTCAGAGGGATTCATTTGTCAGAACTGCCAGCTGCATCTGGAAAAAAGAGACTTGATTCAGAGCCCTTACTTTCCTACAGCTGTGTCACACCTGACCGGAAGTGGACCAACTGTATTTCTTTATTTCTCTCTGTCTTTTCTTGAGATGATGTTTGCTTTCATTAGCTCATTGCTGGATAATTCTCCCTGGTTTCACCAAATGGTGTTTGAATAATGCTGCAATGTCTAAAGCAATTCTGTGTGTGAACATTCACTGCTTTTTGCATGCCATGTCACACCATTTAGTCTTCACTGACTTCTATTGTGCAGAAACGGTATGTCATTTTACCTGTGCGTCATTTCAAATTTTTACTCCTACCCCTTATTTTCAAGTGCCCCATTGTCCCTCAGAAGAGTTACACAGGGTACTATCGGAAACCGCTCTCTATGAAGTGGGGCAGCTCTTGATGACCCTCATATCTCATCAGCTGTTGTTGATGGTGTTTATGTAAACAGACATAACTGGACATTCACAATACACCGTCTTCAGCTGTGGAGATTTCTCTTGTGTTATTGTGGCTATCCTGGTGTTATTACAATGCCACAAATAGAAAAGCGTTGATGATCGCAAATCGTTCACAGTTTCCCACTTTCAATGAAGGACTATAAGATGAACAATCTCCATTAACAATGTAAGTTCAGCTAGCCAGTTAGTTAGCTACTGACACATCAGCAAACTAGTGATGATTCCTTTTTGCTTGCTACCAAGAAAAAGACTGTGAAACATTCAAATGGCAGGGTTCACATACCGCTCAGTTTGGAGGGCCACATATTGGGATACCCTACCCCTTGACTTTACTGTACAAAATGGAGGGAGAGGGTGAATGAGTAGGGGCTAGGGGTGTATTGGGTTTGGACCACTGTATCAAGTCCAGTCACGGAGGGGCCTGTTGTGGTAGATGGATGAATCAAGTACAGGACATTGACCCGGAAGACCCCTGTCCTGTGTGAAACAAAAAGTCAGTGTTGATTTATTGTGACTTCTGTATGTAAGGTCAATCATGCAACATACTCACATCCCATACAAAACATAAATCACATATTGCAGTTATGAGCTTATGCGGACGAAGGTGATACCACATTGCATCTCAGTTACACAACATGATGAGCGAGATAATCTTACATTTAGGATGTACCGACACTTCATTTAATTTATAAAACCCAACATTACAAATCCCAAATTTGCCTCCAGCAGATCTTTGCAACCTGTATTTTCAGATCAGAGATTAAGATAAGGAACCAGGGCCTGTATGAATAGAGGGGCTGATTGTGGGTGCAAGAATTAAATTAAGGTAAGATAAACTGTCGTAGGTGTAAACTGAAATTGTCAGACATGGATATGCACAGTAAAGGAACTGTGATGTTTAACTGTTTAATCTCCTCAGATTTGTTCAAAATCAATTAAACATTGTCTTTATTTTCGTCAAACGTTGGAACACTATTAACGTTCCCAATAGAATAATTGTGTGAACTGCTCAAGCAGGTCAATCATGTTAAGTGTGTGTGTGTGTCAAACCAAGAAGGAGACAGAAGGATGGGGACTTAGAACATGTGTGTGTAGGCAGAGCTTTTTCTTGGTTGTGTGTGTGTGTGTGATTTTTATGTAACACTTGGTTGTCTATTCAGTGGCAAGAATGATCTGTCCTCTGCCAGGCTGCCTCCTCCACACTCCCATCACTTATCATATCTTCTTTTTTTTTTCAGATTGCGATGAGATAAATGTTCGCTGCTCTCTCTTCGGTCTTCATGCTCTAACACTTGTCACATACCATTTTCCATATGTTCGTGGGTGCAAACAAATGAAGGCGCAAATGCAATTCTTGTGTGCTTTTGTCTTTGTGCGTGTGCAGCAGTTACCGAAGCACCTCACATTAAGACAAATGAGAGACAGTGTGAGGGGAAACAATTTACTCGCTGCCGAGAAGCAGCGTATCGTTACGGTTCTCATTACACAGTGCACTGTAGAGGCTGCGTTATGCAACATCTCCCTGTGCAGATGCCTACACAATGGTGACCCAGAGGCAAAAGTCTTAAACTTTGCAGTATTCTTTGCACTGATCATGTGAAGACTGTGCCTCATGGAAAAAAAAAACATGTACACCCTGATGCAGTTTGCAGTGACGCACAACATTAATGTAGACTATTTACATGCATGTTTACATCGCGACATGCTGAATGTAAAAGGATCTGTTATGGCCTGTTAAGTACACACTCTATATCATAATCGAACATATGTTGTCAAATTATTAACTGCCTAGTCTAATTTTTTAATCCCATCATTATCCTTCCCTTTCTCTTTATGTTCGAACATTTATTTGTAAATCTAATACATAAAATGATTGATTAATGAGTTAATATCTTGAAATTGCTCTTTTTTTGTTTGTTTGTTTGTTTGTTTTTTATGCAAGACATCCTAAAACACTCATTTTACTGTGAGACTTGCTGACTTTGTATTGCAAAATTGCAAAAAATAAAAAATAAAAAAAATAAATGAAAAAACTGAGGGTTGGTGTCATTTTAGCACTAAAATAAAAGTGACTTTGTTATTCAAATCACTTTAGTTTCCAGCCTCATTACAGACCTCAGCACTGCAGCCAGCCCCCCCTCGTTCCCCTCCTGCCTCCTGCACGGCACATTGATGTTCCCGTCTCTTCAACCGCAGCATCATTGAACAGCACTTCTCCACTTCACAGATGTGTTCACAGATTGTCCTTGGAGAGTTCCCTGTGCAAACAAAGCCCTCTTCCCCCTCCATCTCTCTCCGATTCCACCCCTTCTGCTTCTCCCTCTATCCATCCCCCCCTGCTCTCTCCCCCCACGTTTCACACCATTGAGCATGCCGCGTGTAGCTCCCACTCGCTGGCATCACAAACACTAGATATCTTCAGTTCTGAGCTGTGCAGATTCGTACAAATACAGACCAGCATTGGCTCGACGGAGGCTGCGTTCTGCCAAAACACGCGTTGGGGAAAGGCAGTGACAGAAAAGAAGAAGGGGGAGAAAGAGTCCAGCAGCTCTCGTACACATCGGACTCAAGGTAAATGATCCATATTCATTTATCAAATGACACAATGTTGCATAATTCTGCTGTGGACACAGCTCTCGGCATTATGTTGGTCTATGTCATTCCTAATGGTTCACGGGGCTGATTGTTATCTGCAGCTTTGGATGGAAGCTTATTGTTAGAGCAGGGAAAACACTGTTGTTGTTGTTGATGATGTGTTGTGGCTAATACTGTAAACAGCAAACAAACTAGCACAGCAGAGGGATGCGAGCTTCATGCCAGAGTGTTCTCCCATTACCTCTTATCAAGCTAATTTTATGGGTGTTTGTGTACAATTTGTTAGGCTGCATTTCCAAATGTCTGCACCTAAGTGACTGCTTATTCACGCATGCTTTCAGTCCCATTTCCTGGGAGCATTATTGAAAATCAGTTCACACCCTCCCACCTTCCCTCCCTTCAAGCTGAAAGCTCTGAGGGCTTTTCAGTCCAGTAAATGTCACTCATCAGAGCTATCAAAGATGGAGTAGGTCTTTGAAGCCCACACAAGTGCCAACTCAGGGCGGGGTGTATCCAGACCCCCACACAACACTCAGATGTTTCAGTTTGGAACTCTTCCACTCCTACTTGCCCTCATTGTGTTAGTCACCTAACCTGGTACTCATCATATCTCAATTAGGTGTTAATTATTGAGCATAAGAGGTACTGGTAGGCGGATTCTGTTACCTTTTAAAAAGGGCCAGGGTTGTTGTATTCCCATTCTTTCCGCCTTTGTGCTAAATTAAGCTGATTGGTTACCGCCGATAGCTTCGTTAGCTTCAAGTACTGCAGTGCAGTTAAGTCGTTGCTTGTTTCAAAGGTTATACACAAATCCGGCGAAACACAGAAGTGAAGCAGCGCCGCCATTACTGCAGTGCTTTGCTGCTAAGGAAGTAGCGTGTTGGTCCCGTAGCGATTGTTGAAGACGCTAGCTGTAGATGCGAAAATGTTATTCTATTTCTGTTTTTTTTAGTACATATGCTGTTCAATAATGCCAGGAAGAAAATGTTGTGAGACCAGGCGGTGATTGCGACAGGCGATTAATTCCTCCCTCTGAAATATCCGGGATGAAAATGTCACAAACTTCGCCAGCTTCTCTGTGAATTCTCTGGCATCCTTCTGGGCAATAGTTGTCTTCTGCAGGTGAAGTTGTTGCAGCGGAGGAAACGATTCAGCCGACCAGCCACAGATAACTCCTCATCTCTACTGTCACTCACGGTGGCGGACATTTGTTTCTCCATCGCCCTGATCATTTAGCGGGACACTCTCTCGAGGCGTGCCTGTTTGCTGATAGCTCATCTCTGCATGTTTATCTCAGGCTCCTCGCTAGCGTTCTTCCTCCCTCCACCAGGCAGCCTGGCCCTGCTGCTGTCCTCCTCGGACAGACGCTGAAGCTCAGTTTCTCCCACTCTCTTTTGGTCGACAGAGAAACAACTAGCGGCTTCTTCTCCCGAGTTTTCCTCTGCATATTTTACGACTGAAAGTTTGAATTTGAAGTTGTACCTTTTATTTTTTTGCTGGACCGGAGCCATGGCGACCATCAGTGGGATACTGACAGAAAGCAGCACAACACGTGAAAAAGGCGAAGAAGAAATAACGTGCAGTGTCAATGGTCACGTCTCCTTCTTTAAAAAAAAATAAATAATAATAATTAGACCCGACATTTATTTGGAACCGGCGGTTATTTATCTAAATATACACCTGAATCTGGCGTTTAAAGTCACCTGACATTTTCTCGAGCAGGGTGCTTCCATTGAAAATCCATTAGAGGGCACCGGCAAGTCACAATCCGCAGCCACGCAGTAATGGCGGCAGGCAAGATGGCGGCGCCCATAGATTTCGCGCCTGATTTGTGTATTCAACCGCAGCGCCTCAGGTGGCACATAGTAGCCAGCTATAGCCGACCAGGGATTAAATGCTAGACTGACTTTAGGAATTGTTTCATCATGTTTGGAATCCTACAAGGCCGTTAGCCAAACCTCCGGCTACGCAGAAGTAGCAGTGTGGCGTTCTTTTAATATTCTCAAACGAACACAAGTTGTTTGTGTTTAGGAATGACTTCAGTTACTTAATGTGACGAGCAAACTAAGCAGCGATGGAAACATCAGCTGTGAGGAAAAGTTGCAGTTGCAGGTGAAGCTCATCGAATGCTTCAGGCTAAGCTATGAAATCGTGGCCAAGCATTGAACAATCGTGCAGGCATGATGGAGGCAGACCAAACTGACCAAGTTTAAAGGTGTCATATGTGAGAATGGCCAGCACTTGACCATAGCTAATATCAGAATATCAACAGAGTAACTGTTGCACTCCCTCTTGCTGTTGTTAGTAACGTTAGCTAAGAAGCTCAGTTTCCAATTTCCACTGGATACGTGTCCACTGCATTACGTCTCCGCCACGCTAGCGGAGCTGATAGGATTCACTTTAGTCTATGTATTAACTTCCACCAGGTCCGCTGCGCTGCGTATCTGTTCCGCCCCAGCACCGGCAGCCCGGAGCCCTCTGGATCAGATACGCAGGAATTCTATTTCTGGCGGATGCCGGAGCACTACACAGCAATTCAGCTGAATTTAGCACAGAGCAGACAGGAAGTCAGGTACCGAAATAACAAACAACATCTGGTCACTTTTCAAAATAAAACACTCAGTGTTGACCGCAGCACACAGATCTCAAAAAAGAGACAAACACAATCTCTAATGATAATCCTTCGGTCAGGAACACTTTGTGTTGTTGTTACAACAACACAGATAACACAGACAATAACATAGACCTGTAACTGTGGTCGCGAGTGATCATGTGATTATCACGGGAACTCCTGGGCCTCACAACGCTGACAACCTGGACTGTGAGCTTGGTTCACTGTTGATCTAAATGAATCATACTGTGATTAAAGAGAGAAACTTGAAATCAGAAGTTGTGAGTTTGTATTTTTCTGTTTTGTAAGAATAATACTAAACCTGGGAATAACAAATATCTAATCTCTTCACATTTTGTAGGTTAATTTTATTCACTTATTAGACAAAGTAGCAAACTGAAACTATGGGAATACAAAGTGGTATTATTAGAATGGTCAGGTTGGGGCTAGTGAGCCATCATGGTGTCAGTGAAAGTATTGTACATGAATGTAAAAATATAGCCTCCAGCTGCAAATCTAATTTCGTTGGATGTTTTTTCGAAGCAATCTTTTTCAGTGCTGTGCACCAAAATCACAGTTCTATTCACTGCCAGTGTATTCAGGTGACAGCAGAAACCTCAGATGTAGATAAATAGTATGTGTGTTACTTTGACAATCAAGGCATGTATCAGATACAAGAGCCTAAAAATATTTTAAAAATGTTAAAGGGATAATTATTTCCAAGAAATGTACTGTCACAGTCAGCTGCAGTACCGTCCCCACATGTAGTGATGTGCCAGTGCACTACTGTAGCTCTCCACTGAAATGCGTACACTTGCTACATGCGTATGACAGTACAGTTCCAAATCCTGCTCAAGAGCAATGCTATTAGCAGACAGAGCCACAGGCCTAGGATTGGAGCCACTATTTTGCAATGCAAAATAAATCCTTGGAACAAACTGATTATATAAATGGCTGAAAGCAGGATGAGCGCTAAGAGACATGCGCTCAGCCTGTAGCAGTGAGTGGAACAAAGCAGGTCCTGATTATAGAAACACTAGACACCTGCATCCCAGGGTTTATCACACATGGTGATGAGGGTGACTAAATATTTACAATGGTTTAGCTTGTGCAACCAGAGTATTTATGAACACACAACAGCCATTTTGCTTTTCTTCAATCAGCCACAGAATTGATACATTACTTCCAGGGTTGCTGTTCAGTAATATACCTCCATCACTGTAAGGTTGAATCCAAAATTAACAATCAAAAGGTTCATATGTGTATTCCTCATCCAGACTAAACTGGCTGGTTAGAGATTGTCAGTCAAACCCAGTTAAAGGGTAACTCCACCAATTTCCCCACACTCAAGCGTATCCAAGTCCTGGATAGTACTACTGTGTATGTTTAAAAAAATTTAGTGTAAAGACTTTTTGCTTCAGAGTAGGCTGCATCTGATTAATTTCTTCCTGTGATGTCACAAAATAGCTTGGTTGCATTGTGGGTAATAAAGGCACCAGGTTTTGAAAAGGAAAACAGGGTGATATCTCTGGTTCTGCTATAACAATTTTGATTTTAAGCTGTCCATTGAAAACATGCCGCCTACATTTACCACAATGAAACCACCGAGTGACATCACCAAAGACAGCTTTTTGCACCTGTAAAATTAGTGTAATTACCATTTAAAGCACAAATAATTTGTCCTTATCTTAACACTACCCCAAGAACTAAATATAGCAGGACCATGCAAAAGCTCACTCAGCCCAGTCACATCCCATCATTGTGGACATAGCCTACAGTTGATGACAAGCTCTAATTCTATCACCAAGCAAAATGTTCTCAGAAGCTAATGCAAGTCAGTGTGATGCCCTTATCATCCTGAACACCCCTGGCACGCATGTGCTTTTAATAGTCCTGTCCATGTCCAGCCACTGACAGGCAGATTTACTTGAGTGTAATCTGACATAGCTGTGAGTCAAACCTTTGTTTTGCGATTGGTGAGCTTTGCTCGCCCTCCCTGTATGCCTTTAGCCCTAAAGTGAGTGAGAGTGGGAAGAGCTTCAAGCACAGTCTGTTTTGAAATTTGACTGGGGTGGAAGTAAAGATGCATTACAAATCTCTCATAGAAAGTGTAAAGATTTCAGGAGGCATGCCATGTTATGACTGATTGGGTTTCTAAACAGACCGCACTGGGTGACAGCTGTTGAATTTGCCGTTAATTGTGGTTGATTTCAGTTAACGAACCTAACTGTGAGGTAAAGCTGCACGGTAAGGTTCATTATGCTGCTTCTCTCTGGCTCTCCAGCAGTAACAAGCGGCTGTTTTCTGTGAAAAAGATGAACGAACAGGAGACAAAGTTAGTGATCGGCTAAGTGGAACATTTAGCAGCTGAGTTATTTAAACAAACAGAGCGTCAAGGAAAATTAATATTAGACTTACTGTTGTGCCAGATGGAACCAAATAATGCTAATTTTGCTGTGCCCCATGTGTAGATTGGTGATTGCTTGCTCACACTTCTAATTCATGAGCCCATAATACACCCCAAGCAGCTAACAAATGATTAGTGCTGCTTTATCTGTCGTCTTGCTATTGACATGTCTGCACAGTGGCTAATGCACTCGTCGACTGGCCACTCATGACACTTTTGCTAATGATTATTGTAGTGTCAAGCTCAGGATGAATTAGCTCTCTGAGTGGTTGGCGAGTCAGTAAATCCGGTGAACTGACCGCTGCTGCTTTGGAGCCAATCAGCTCAGACTCAGATTTTCCGCGTGTATCACTTATCAGAATTCAGAGACACGTCTATGTTTATAAAGTAACTGAATTGTACTCAGAAGGATTTCAAAAATTAAATGTGGGTGTGAAATACCCTGCTGCTCCTGCAACAATACATTAGATGCAATTTACAAACAACATGTGCTGTCATAGCTCACTAGCTTTATTTATCACATTCATGCAAATATGAGTGATGGAAATTGTTGAGAAGAAAAACCTAATTTAATCTTCATTAGCAGAAGCTACCCATTTGTTGAATCAGGAAGGATTCATTTGTATCACACGGTGCCCAAAACCTGCTTCTTACATACTGCAAAGGCTTTACCCATCAACAGACAATAGACACAGACTATCACGATTGAGCCCGAGATTACACATTTCTTTCTACATTGTTTATCACATGGAAATGGTTAATATAAATCAACATTGTATAAATCAGAGTAAATTAAAAATATGTAGTTGTTTAATTTGGTGAGCAGCTACTTCCATTCTCTGCTCGCATTATCATTTGCCCATGTGAAGTTTGTATATAATACTTGACCAGGAATGACCATGAAAGAGATTTGCCTGTATATATTAAACCACTGACTTGTCCAGGTTAGTCTGAAACAGAAAATTGGCAACAGCAGAACACCCACAGGCAGGAGAGTGACATTAATCCAAATGAACATGAGTGCACCTCGGTCAAAAGAGGATAGAAATATGAACATTGTAATATTAGTAGAGCAGATGGGCAAAGCTTTTTAAGGCTACCAAACAAGCCGCAGAGATATATAATGTACAGCGTCCCTGTAAAGCCTGCATTGCGCGCTTCTATTCTTTTGGAGATTAAATTATAAGCCGCTGGCGCTTTTGAACTGGACACAGATTAAACCGATACAAAATAAATAGGTACGAGGAGGGGCAGCGTGGCGGGGGAGTGACATTAATCTAACCACACTAGTGTACCTTTCTGACTAGAAAGTAGATGAAAATAGCATCCGGGTGTTACGTGCTGCTGAAAAGAAGAAAAAAAAAAGCCCCTCGGGCAGTTTTATCCCATGTTGCCCTATCAGAGAGTTGAAGTGAGCAATGTGCTCAGGTGCCATCGCAGGAGGCCCCAGAGGAGCCAGGGACTGCACTGTTATGGAGCAGGATGTACAGGAGGAACCGTCATTATTATCATCAATTGTTTTTCATAACTGAGTTGTTTTTTTGTATTCTGTCCACATTTAAACAAGAGTTTGAATATAATTTACCAAATGAAACAAAATTATTTCGAGTATTTAAAAAATGTGTAAACAGTCAAATTCCTTTTAATAAAATTCCACAGACATTTGTAATAATCACGGGGACAACAGCGGCCAGATGTTTGAAACTTACGAGCAAAGACACAAATTTACATAAAGACAGAATAAGCATGTTTCTTTTTTAAACTCTTTATTAGTAAATGGATGCAGACGTGCCTTTAATCTCCTATTTGCGTGTTAAAATATGTCTAGCTGCTTCACAATCCCTTATACCTTTGTAACCATACAGCATATTTCTGTCAATGAAGGGAACAGCAGGTAAGTGCAATTTTATGGATTCTTCCACATCGGCAAGGCTCTGTACATGTGACTATTACTCACTGCTGCGACTATATATAGCACCTGTACATTCATTCATCGCAAGTAGGCCTACCTGTACTCCGTTATCAGTGGTAATATCTCCATTATAATTATAAATCTTCAAAAGATAATCAGTGATTTAGTTTTATCGCAACAGACCATTCAGAGTGCTCCACAATAGAGGATTACAGGGGAATCAATCTCTTCATAAAATCAAATAATGCTGTACGATGTGTCTTTCTTCAAAAGCAGACAAAAAAACATTTTTCTAAGGTCAGTTCATATCTAGGAACTGAACGTTTAATGTGCATCTGCAGCGTTTCTACACCTTAGTCAAGGTCTTTTTTGCATTTTCTCATCATTTTCCTGAACACCTTATTCCCGGAAGCTTCTTCTAAGCTGGCCTTGACACAGCAGCACTCAGCAGTGACCAGTGTCCTATGGCTCACTGAGGATACGTGTGGGACTGAAATCCCATTTACAGATGTTTTAAAAGGGATTAAACTGATTCAATGTGTTAACGCAACGACATGTGGACACAAGGAGACAAGTCAGAGAGATGGTGTTTGTAGCTGCAGGCGTTTCTCCATCAGAGCAGCAGCTCAGCGGCAGCGTGCTGTTGAGAATCCTGTCCTGAAATCCACCTGAACCAGTCGGGCACAGCAGACATCCGCAAGGACAGAAATATTCTCCCTTTTGCTGCGTCTGATGGTGGCAACACATCAGATAGTCTGACACATACTTCTGTGGGCAGTCGGGCTTCTGCTCTCAGGGCAGACTACACACAAATACACACAAGCGAACACACAAGTGCAAGACCTCAGTTGTGCTTTTGTGACTCAAGTCCCAAATCTGACAACTTGGCTGCAGACAGGAAAAGGCCGTGTCTGGACTCGCCGAAATGAAATCTCTGCTCAGAATCGCGGGATATGTTGTGATCTGAGTCACAGCGCATCTTAATCAGCCTAAAATCAGCTAAAACTGGCTCTCCGAATGAACGGAGATTATAAACTGCACGCTGAATGTGAGCACGTGTTGGAACATTTGCCAGTAATTACACCATAATTTGAGAGACCTTCAGTATTGGCATTTAAACATCCCTGTCTGTTGCTTGTTCAGTGTGTGCCTCAGCTTGTTTCTGCTGCTATTATATGGGGGGGGGACATGTTTTCTGGTAAAGTTTGTCAGAAAGATTAAAGAATGATGATCCTCCTGATCACCTGCCAAGTATTTTATAAAAGTTCCTGCCCCCTTTCCTGTTCCTAGCAGCACTTTCCAGAAAGTTCTGTGTAAACCACCTTGCCAGTAGGTTAGCTAAACTTTAATAGTGATATAATGATTTTTATAGAAATAAGATGACGCCATATCACAGTCCACATTCACAGGCAATACACTTACTGGCCTTGTTGCAGATCTACACTCTGAGTTCCCTTCTAGTTTCTTATACCATCTCTTTTTATGAATGTAGCACAGTAGATATTCAAAGCTTTTTTTTTTTTTTTTCTCCATTATTCACTGTAAGACGGACTGACTCAAACATGTTTCCTCTACCAGGTATTATGTGTGTGTGCGCACATTCTGTTGTTTTCTGCAACAGCCAACATTTGAATAAAATCCCTGATATTAGCCCTGAGGAACGAGATGATTCCTTCGGTTGAGTTATTTTTGAGCCAGCGCCCGGCTAAAAAAAGAAACAAATCAGCCACACAGTGTCACAGGAGCGAAGCAGCCAACATAGTTCGGTGGTTGTGCAAGACAAGCGAGTGACCCTGTTTTAGTGCTTGTGAAGAAGTGGAGGGGGCCGAGAGGCTGACAGTGACTGAGCGAATTAATTACCAAGCCAGTGAATTGATATTAATTAACGGATAAGCGAGAGACAGCTACTGATAAATGAGGCTGTATGAAGCAGGACAATTGAATGATAGTAAAGGAATGGAGTGCATATATAACTGTTTATGATCAAACTTAAAGGGTAAGTTCGGCATTTTGAGAAATACACTTATTTGCAGGATTGCAAAGAGAGTGCTAAGAGGATTAATGCTACTCTCATGTCTGTAGTCAGTCATTATTAAATGAATGATTTAATAAACCTGAGAGATGCTGGGAGGTGGGTTGTACTTAGCCAGGCTACCTGTGTACACAAATGCAGTCAACACAAAGCAAAAGGTCAGCTTGGAGAATCACACCCAGTCAGTAGAATAAATGTTGCCAATATGTTTTATGTTTTTAAAAAAACAAAACAAAATGGATATATTTAATCCAAACATTTGATAGCTCGAAAATGTATGCTTCTTTATTTTTGCACCTTTATGTTTCTTCGTCTTAAATATGGTCTGGTTGGGGTAAGGGTTACCAAAACACTTGGTTAGAGTTGAGGAAAATGTTTTGTTGCTTGAAATTATCTGGATGTTCCATCAAAAATTTCTGCCATTAACATGACTGGGAAATCTTCAGTTTTGGGGGTTTTTTTGCCTGGAAATATCTCGTCAAACATGTGTAGCTGCCACTAATGTGACTGGAAGTTGTCTGATTTCTCTTTCTAAAAAATATGTGTAAGCAATAGTAGACTTTACCTACAGCAGCAGTAGTAGACAGTTCTAGTGTTTTTTGGAAATTGGAAAAAGCTGGAAAAGTTTTTATAAGGTACAAAAAAAAAAGCGCTGTGTCAAAACAGTGTGACGTTTCTTGGGAGCTTGTCCCAGATTCATGACAAAAACGTGACCTGCTATATGTGGACCCAACCCAAACGGTCCCAAAATTCAACTTGACAAGTTGCTATTTTTACTTGCACTCAGCCGGAGCGAGAGCAGGGATTTGACCTGTACTGGAGATCTTGAAGACGAGACACACACACATCGTCTCTGTCTTTTTGCTTTTAACGTCAACGCTAACGTCAACGCTAACGTCACTGCAGATATGTGCACCTGAGCATCCATGCATGTGTAATCATGCTATGTATATCCCAGTACAGAATACATCTATAAATACATAACGTCTACCTGTCTACCATCAGGCAAATATAATAATAATAATGATAATAATAATAATAATAATAATAATAATAATAACAATAATAATATCTTTATTTGCCTTAGATCAATCTCATCTATTCATTATTATACAAACCCTCATTTAATGAATACTGTGCAGTGTATCAACTAATACCTCACACAGCTATAGACCTGCCGGGTGTCTTCTGTCAGAAAGACACCCTTCTGTCTGTCTGCCAGAAATTAGGACATGGAGGGTAATGTGAAAACCTGCATTGCACCAAGTTAGGTAACATCAAAGGAGATGTTCGTACACACACACACAGACACAGAAACAACTTCCATGATCTAGATTTTTACTTCTTAATCCAGCAACCCCAACGGGCAACTCGCATAGTGGAGGTCTAGCAGGATGCTGCCTTCACTTTGAGATTCATGAGGCGCACTTGTGTATAACTGAGACATTAGAGTGCTGTTGCCGTTTTTAGCCTCTTTCCTCCAGGAGTCGGCCTTGCTGCATGGCTGAATAGAACATGCACTGCTTCCTCCTGACTACATGGATTTGTCAGGGATTTTTATAAATAGCTCAGCGGCGGCACGTGTCTGCGCCACGCTGCAGACGCAGAATGCAGCTCACAACAACCAGAGAGATAGATTTGTCAAAAGAGAGTTAGCGAGGCGAGGACAGACAGAAGGCAGAAGGAGAGGGAGGAGGTCAGTTATTGATAAGTCTGTACGGTGTGTGCCAAACCGTCAGTATCATATGTCCACATCTCTCCTCATCAACTTCACTAGATGACCTTTTTTTTCTGCTCTAAAAAAGAGGGGGCACATGCTGACACACATACACATTCAACCATGATGAATGTTGAATGGTTAAAGGGTGGTTTCCATTTCCTCTGTAATTGTATTAAAACTGCTTGTTAATTTGCCTTTAATTATTATTTGTGTGCCCATGTGTGTATGCCACATACAAATTCAAGGCAAGACGAGTTTGCATGGAATTCAAAGAACTAATAGTAGCCTGGCAGTGACGTGTCGATGCGTGTACAATCTGAGTGAAATAACCACAAAATGTGTGCTTATCGCTACCTACGTTCATCTGGTTATGCAATCCGTGAACGGTGGTCCCTACATAATGGCACCGTGTGAGGGAAGAAAAGCTGAAAAGGCACCAGTCAGTCGTGGAATTTGTCCAGCACCAAGGGCAACGCTCTGTAGTCAAGTTTATTTGTAGTGCACCTTTCCACAGCAAGGTCAGAAGTCAATATGAAAGACATAAAATAATCAGGGGAAGATGGATGAAAATATATTAGATGCAAAGGTGATATATATGAGATAAAAATTAACGGACCAAACAAGAAAAAGAAATGAAAGTTAATTTTACTAGCAGAGAGTAATGTGAGTTGCATATTGATCAATTGTACTTTCCCATCCATCACTTTGGTCCAGACCAAGATAGTTGTGCATCAACTAGCCAAAGCGGGATTATCATGGTCCTCAGAGGATACACCCTAAATGATACAATAAAAACCCTCCAGTGCAGCTACTGAATGGTCCTTTTGGTGAGATGGTGTTTTTTCTCCACGCTAAAGCCAGTTTGATCACTTTGTCACGTAAGCAAATTACCTTGAAATTTGCTGGAAAAAATCATGTTCCCCGGAGGATGCATCAATTCATTCATTCAGTGATCACCTGACCTACTCTGCAGCCACCAACCTCACACCAAGACTTCAGCCTCTACATAAGAGAAACACATCAAAATGGTGTGATTGTGTGACCTTTTGTGTGCATTTCATCCTCGACTTTACATCGTTAGGCTCCATTGCTGCAGGGGTCTAAAAACAGCAATGTGTCATGTTCAAGTCTTCGTGTATGCCTTAGCGGTGTTTGCATTTCTGATTTCATGGTGGGAGAAAGTAATCTAACAATGTAATTTTAAAACCTTCCATGACTCTATGGAGAAATCTGACGTAGAACTCGACCCTCACTGGTGAGCTTGAGTAAACCCATGCTCTGTACATGTGCTGCTATACTTAAAATATCTCTGGCTATTTTCTATTTTTTTTGCAAGCCCCTCTGAAAATAGCCATTCATTAACAAATGAAGTGCACCTTCAGATTATGACTCACACAGACGACAAACTGTTCTTCCAGGCCAGTGCATCTGTTTTATAAATAACATCTGGTATATAACAAGGGTGTCTGGGGCAGGAAGCATCACATCCACATTGCATCGCAAAATAGCTGCAATAACTTTGGGGCTGTTTTTCCTTGTGTTTAATCTCGATTGATTAAAGCTTCGGTGAGAGCATGTGAGCTGGTAACTCTCCGCTTCACCCAAAAACAAATGCCTCTCCCTGTAGAGTATGTTTTTACTCTAATGTTCTCTTTGTAAATTTCCTGTTTCCCTCTCTGATACTCACATCTGATGGCAAAGGAAACTGCCATTCACATTTTTTTTCATTTAGGCAATATCAGAAAGCTGATATATTGGTTCAAGCCAAACACAAACGCACATGCCGCCTCTTATGCACACAGACTCACACACGTAAATATGACACCACAACCAGCCAGCGGCGAATGGAGGACACAACACTTTCAAGTTCATTTGTTCCAGCAAATGGCCTTCGGTTGGCTAATGAACAGTACATTTCATGCAATGTTCCCAATTCCAGGACCAAGCATCAAAACAATCCATGGCTGCAACTCCACCACTGCACTCAAAGTGATAAAAGGACAGAAGGACTCGTGAAATTGGGACTTTTTAACGAACGTGCGTGGACGAATAGACAGACACAAGTTGTCCTAAATTATCATCATCCATCAGATTTCTTCAGAGAGATGTACACAACAAATCTGTCACAGAAAATTGGTTTCTTACCTCAGTAGGAAGCATGTTGTTGTTGTGAGGACAGGAAAATGAGTGTACCATCAAGTCTGTCTCAACTTTAACTGTATTTTTGGTCTGCTGTGTAAATATCATCCTAATAAGGGTGTACCACATAAAAAAGTAGGCCAGTCCTCACAAGCAACAAAAAGAGAGTTAGATTCTATTATTTCAAAGATCTCCTGTGAAAGTTGCCGCAGTTTATCACTTTCCCTCTGAGATTTAAAACCACTGCTCAGAAGACTAGAACTCAGGACTGTCGCTCAAAGCCTACAATCAATATGAGCCTTTACTCCATGACATCAGGCTTCTGAAAGGCAATATGTGTCTTCATGCTGAAGACTTAAATCTTGTTGCCTGTATCCACTTTAGTTTCGTTATTGGCTGGGTTCTTTTGAGTTCCGTTCAGCTCAGTTCTTGGATATTTAGTACATCCAGCACACAGCGGCATTTAGGCACTTTTCTGTTGTTCACTAGCAGAGCTGAGCCCGCTGAGGTGAGCAAGACTTCATTGAGCTCCGTCTCTAGTGACTCGCTTTTGGAGCCGGCCACAAGTGGCCATTGAAGGAACTGGTTAGTTCATCAACTAGTTTTTGATGTTCCATTTTCAGGCCCTGGGGTTTCCACTTTGTTTCGTTTCCCCTTCAGGAAAGTACCGAGCTTGACAGCACAGCCTGCTCCTTGCATCTTTTAAATAGAACAAATTAGGCAATCTTAAATCTCGATGTCTCATTCCACTTACATATATTTGCTTTTGTAATGTCTGCCTATATTTGTCTTCTTTATCTGTGCAGTTCTCAGGTCTCTCTTGCAGAGAATACTCAACTATTTTCCGAAATATAAGCATGCTTATTTGCTTTCAGATGGAGAGTTAGATGAGACGGTGGATACCACTCTCATATCTCTGGGATTTTATGTGAATGTGTTGTATGACTGTCTAACCATCCAATGTTTTATTATTTTTTTCCAGTGAAATAGGCCCACTTTTATAGAAATGTTTAACCTTTGATGGAGCATCCTCACAACCCTGCTCCATCTGGAGTGACCCATGTGTCCCAGAGGCAGAATGCTGACAAACAGTACATGACAGCAGCAGTGTACAAATGAGATGGGACAGCTTGTGACGAATGATGGCGATGCAGCTCATATCCGTGCATTTAAAATTTGCCAAGTTAAAGAGAATTGAGTGTTTTATTTTTCTTTTTTTCCAGTCATAATTATATTTAATGACCGATTTTAGGGGCTGTTTCCATTTTTTACTTTTCATAGTCAAAAAATAAATAAACCTCACTGCTGTATGTATTGTTGTGTTTATTCTGTTTGATCGTTTTAATAAACCATAGAGGATCTCTCTATTCTCCATCTGTAGAAGTACATAAATAGACCCTAGTGTTACAAAGCATACTGTGAATTTAAGCTGGATATTGCCACCTCCGTATTGCAGCCTCTGTAACTTAATTGCAGTCGTGAATTGTTAGGGGTTTTCTTAAAGTCTGCAAACTGCAGTCGAACAAGAAAACTCTGAGTGGATGTGAATTTGGCTATCGGGGATGTTTAAGCTCTCTCTGAATGAGGCAGAGCCCGCACTGAATCAGCTTCTTGCATATGGAGTTGCACCTGTCGTCTACATCCAGTCCAGCCAGTTGGCCTCTCCGCATCTTGTTTCTTATCATCAGTTAATTCATCAGGGTTCCCAACAACATTTAAGAACTGATGCATAGTCAAAATATCTAAAGGGGCAGCCCAGCTACATGAAGCTAAAACATATGATTAGCCACCTTGGTAACAGCTGAAGAATATGTTCGATGCAGCGAAGTTAAGGTGCATTTTTTCAGGTGTATTGCAGTCACTGGAAAACAGGAGCAAATACAAGCAGTTAGCATTATTATCACATTGACCTTCACTTATCCAGAGAAATTGATTACGACATATTTGCTGCTTTCCAGTTATGCTCTGGGTTCACATTCATGCACCTTCATGCATTCAATTCATTAGATTCCCACTGATGAACACAGTTCTTTCCACATCTCTTCGGAGCCTACAACCTACAGGTCACAACCTTGCACCTACACATGAATCATCATCCGCTTACGTAAGACATAAGATACATTTTCTTTGTCACTGTTTTTTTTCTGTACTTTGAGATATACAGTCAGAAGAAGACATTTTGTCGTTTTGTGTGTTTTTACAGCAGGATCAGCACCATGAAGACCAGACTAGGCTGCCTGTCCAACAAATCGGACTCCTACAGTGACTTCTCCGAGTTCCTGCCTCCGGCCCACGAGACAGCCGCCAGGTGTCTGAAGTGAGTCTGCCAAAAAAATCCTACAAATGAAAACGCAAGCTTCTGTTGTGTTACAGAACTCTCCGGATGCCACAGTCTGCCTTTAGAGTTTGAATTTGTTACACTTCTGAAGGAACATTTCTTCAAATTAAGTTTAATTTAGTTTTTTTTTTAGTGTGACTTTCAATCCCATATAATACACTCCTGTCAAACATCATGCCAGGAACATGGATTTGCAGCTCAACCCTCTGTTGTTCATCATACACAAAACATTTATGTGATACAATTTACCTTTTTAAATTCAGGACTTTTTTACTTGGTTTTCATTTGCTGCAAACTTGCGTGACAGTTAACCAGGCCGTGGCAAATGCTGATGAAGAGACACTTCTTCTACTGCCATCAAATCGGTTTGAACTTACGCTGCCAACAGCAAAATGTTCAGTTGTAAGCAAAAGGCACATTTGAGATGTCACAAGTTATGTTAATGAAGAAACATTCATGAAGTTTGGTTCAATAATTGATTTACTATAGGTCTTCTGAAAATGTAACCAAATCTGCTGCATCAAAAATATACGTACAGTAACCAGAACAATCAATGTAGGTTATTATAGAACGTTATGTGAATCAAACTGTCTTTGTAGCATAGCCTCTGAACTTCTTCTGAGTGATTCTGACTGATAACAGCTGATGACTTTTCTGGTCTCATTTTAATAGGGCTTGTTTGATACATCCATTAGACTCAGCCGCAAACACTACAATGGCAAAGTCTAAGCAGCTCAGCATTGATCTGAAAGAGTACAAGTCAGGAAAGTCACTTGGAGCCATGTCAAAGCAAAGACCAACTGTTTAAAAAACTGGTCAGGACGGTCAAGAGTTAACTAAAATCACTGAAAGCAAGTCTCCAATGAATTGCAAGCTGCTGGAAGACAGGTGCCAGTGTCAAGTGTGTTTTACGTCAACATGAACTGAGAGGCTGATGTGCAAGAAAGAATCTCCTTCTCCAGACAGAGCACCTTAAAGCTCCAATGAAGTTTGCTGCTGATCACATGGACAAAAAAAAAAACTTTCTGGAGGAAAATTCTGTGGTCACATGAAACACAAACTGAGTTGTTTGGCCACAATGAGCAGCAATGTGTTTGGAGAGAAGAAGGTGAGGCCTTTGGCGCCAAGAGCACCATACCAACTGTCCTGCATGGTGCAGTTAGTATTATGTTGTGGGGCTGTTTCACTGCCAGTGGATCTGCTGCTTTGAAGAAAGTAAATGGAAT
>CAEMYA010000097.1:2236561-2280928 GCA_903131615.1 Diplodus sargus | reverse complement strand
AAGAGGAGAATTTGTTGCAAAGATTTGAAAACTGTATGATATATTATTATGGTTATTATTATTATTATTATTATTATTATTATTATTATTATTACTGCTCTGTTCGGAAACATGTTTCATAAGCTATCCTATTGCTAAATAGACTGTGTACCAAGGTGGAGGGGAACAATAATGTTAATGTGTCCCTTTAATCTCCAGGATATTGTGTTATCCTCTTGTGTTTTAACCACTTCCTAAAAGAGCATTAAAATGAGATGTCAGACACTGTTATTCTTCTATCCTGAGCTTCCTCCTGAGCGGAAGAACAACTGTGAGCAGAGAATAAATCATACATCAAACTCCTCTGCCCTTCAATAATATATACAGTACCATCTGGTGTTAAAAATGCATGAAATTATAGTGGTTGGTCCGCGTCTTGCTCAGGCACTTTTCTTCGGCTTTCTCTCCTTCAGAGTGTCAACCGACGAGGTTGTTCGGTGGTCAGAATCGTTCGATCATCTTCTCTCTCACAAATGTAAGTGGACATTCTCTATTTCTGCACAAGTCACCTTTATGAAGCGGAAAAATAGCCCTTTTCCCGTTACTTTGATAGTTTCTGTTTTATACTCAATTCAATTCAAGTCAACGTCTTATGTAACGTTGTCAATTCTGTATTGTAATGACTCCTTAATGCATTATGAGTCACACACTTGTCTGTGACCTTCCCCTTGGACCAAATACACCATGGCACAGATCCACTCACAAAGATCCGTTTGCACAAACCGGTCACGCATTTATTAACTGCTAACAAGCTGTGTGACGTCACATCAGAGGCATCAAACTTACTGAACTGACAGGACTCAGAGCACATCCACCGTGTGGGATTTCTCCAGAAATACTCACCACACACTCTTGCTCCGCTTTGAGTTCAATCTGCTTGATATGAAAACCCTTTCCTTTTCACACTGAGGTCCAGAAGGTCAAAACTGATGTAGAACTGTGTCATCTGTGTGCTCAGATTCTTCAACTGTGCTTTTGGATTAATAAACTGTAAGTTGTAGGTACAAGGAAAAATACTTATTTGGAAGCTAGGAAATTGAGACGTGTTCGTCTTGGTATAATTTCAGCTATGATTGAAATAAAAACTCATGCATAACAACGTCGGCAAAAGTTGTTTTAAGTTTGTCGCTGAGCCAGATACAGTTCAATCAGGACAGACTCGTCAATCATCCAAGTCAGAAACTCAGGCAAGCTCCAACCCCAACTTCACTGGCGTAAGCACATATGGTGGCACACGGAGCGAACAATACTTTTTATCCTCTCATCACTTCTTACTTAATGTAGTGTTTGTGTTGTAAAACATCTAGACACAACAATGCTGTAGCTGCCATTTTCACCTCTGCTCAGTTGATGTTATGCTTGATAGAAGTCTTTGTGAGCATGAAGGAGGGAGGCGACTCCTCCTGCCTCTGTTCCTGCCCTAATCTGTTAGATCAGCTGCTGTAGCTGCTTGTGAAGTTCACAGACTTTCCATACAAACATCCCTTTGCTGCGGGGTGTCCATGTTTTCACAAGCAGATACACCGGGACGCATTTAGAATGGAAGCAGGGAATACAGACTCGGAAATACCGACTTCCGACTCCAAATAGAATGCAGCGTTAGTACCTCAAACAGGGATATCGTTGACCAATTCATCCAACCTGTTCAAAAAGTGTAGCAATGATTTAAATTTGTTTTATAATTACTGACATTCTGTAAAATAAATGTAATCAAACAAAAAATGTGTGCATTACGTGATGTTACAAGCTTTAATTACTGGACCGATTGTTGTTGTGAGAGCAGTCTGTTGCAGTCAGTCACACAGTTGCTGTTGAGCAGATTTGAAGGCACCCTGCAGACTTTTGCTGTATAAGTATGCGCATCAGTCAAGTACTTCACACTTACACCTGCCTGCCAGTGTAAACTTGAAGTATGTGCGTGCCTCGCTGTTCCATGTTCAACTGTTGGAGGTGGTAATGCACCAGTACGTGTAGTAACGCACCAGGAGAGAAAGATTTATTTTTGAATTATTTTTTCAATTGGATGACATAATTATTTTCTCTGTGAAGTGTCAGGAAATGCTAGCGTCGATGTAACCAATGTTCAAATAAAGGTTGCTATCTGACAGCACCATCAAAGCTAGGACCAGCGGAGGTTTGGTGCTCAAAATCAATCGTCAAAATAGTTGCCGAGATATGTCTTTGAATTGATCAATGAACAAGAAAAGTCTAAGGGTTTCTTTTTAATGATCAGCCGTCACTGCAAATCTTTGCCATTAAAGAATCTTAAGCGTGTTTGAGTCTTACATATGAGAGACTTTGAAAGTGGTTGTGACTGCAAAGTCTTTGCTTGCCAGTCGGCAGTTACATGTCTTTTCAATTTCTGATTTGTTGATGTCAAACCCATGTTGTTGTGTTTTTTTATTTTTTTTTAAGATTTCAAATCTTCAATTAATTCCCAATAAGTAGAAAAGACAAACACCCATGCTGTATTTATTTATTTTGTCCTCAATCACAGTTACATTTCAAGGCTTTGCTCTGAGCTTTTCCCACAGTTCTTCAATAAAAGAGAGCTGTAAACAATCTCCCCCTCGCATGAGAATTATTCTTTTTGTTCAAATCGAGGCCGTGACATAACACCCCGGTTGGACACATAACCATTAGGTAGCTAGTGTCGCCCGTGAAAAACAACGTTTGTCACAGGGCCAAGAAAAGGGCCGACCCCAGGCGTGATACACCTGTGTATCCTGTTTCAATTGACCGAGCATTAGAGAGGTGAACTACAACAAGTACATGGACACATAACACTAACACATTACATAATTCAATATCAAAGCAATAGGGCTGGGGTACTGAATGTTCCCTTGATAGGATATTGCATTCACCTTGCCCTAATTTCATTTAAAAGGAGGGATAGTGAATTACGCTTAGACCTTAGTGGATTCAGGGTCATTCCTCAGTGTGTAAAGCCGATTGTGTGTGTGCTGTTGGGGGTCTGACCTGAGAACACTGTCGGCTGTTACATGTCTCGTTAGTAGAAAGAACATTGTGTGAAGTTGACGAGCAGCGGGGCTTTTGATATGTCAGGGCTACAGTGTGCTTTCTAGCCAAAGTCGTTATCCAGAGTGACGAAGTGACGTGAGCAATCCAAAACAGCAGACAGTGTTTAAAGCTTACAGCTACAGTGTATTGTTCAATTAACATCCTGGCTGGTCCCAGAGTGCCACAGTGATTGTCCCCAGCGATCGTCTCAGCCCCAGCTGCCCCACATTGTCCTCGCTGCTCCCAGCTGCTCCTAATTGTTCTGATGTATTTAAGCGTGAGTCTCTGGACAGTCAGTTCATTAAGCTCCCTTGTTGCACTGACTTAAAGTTTCTCAGCCACATTTACTGCCAAATTCATGTCAACCTGCTCTCCATTTTCACTCCGACTTTTGTCAAATTATCTTCCTTAGTCATCCTTGCAGTCTAACCTCCTAAACCACCCACTGAGCTAAAGACCTTTACCCCCTGTCCTCTCTGAATGAAGGCTCCCTTAACACTTTACTAATCATTACCAATCGTTGTGTGCGTTTGTTTTTTTGGGTGCTTTGTTTTTTTTGTTTTAAAACCACGAGTGCTATGGAGCAATGATTTTCCATCTGTTTCCTGGTTCTCGACTGTAGTTTTTGGGATGATAGTCTATTTCCAGTGGCATTCCTCTCTTCCCAGTCACTAGGTGAAACAACATCCTCCAAGCTAGCACCATACGCGTTGAAAAACGTTATAGTGCTGTGGTGATCGGTCTGGCTATGCGAGACAAGCGGCTCACGCACACAGGTGGCATGATTCACTTCCTGCTGTTGGCTTGATGCCGATCTGCTAGTTAACAGTCCGTGGGAGTAAAGTGCCAACGGATATAGCGCAACACCAAGGCATCGAGTGAAGAACACTGCTAGCAACAAGGTTTTATGATGATCGGAACGCACTCAACATCAAATGGCAATGTGAAAAGGGGCTGCTTAAAGTGATGGACCCTACAAATTGTCAACTGAATTTGCAGCGCTTATGTTCAGATGTCTGCTCAGTATCTGTGACTAGCTGGTGAACATAGTGGAGCAAACAGCATCAAAGTAGACTGATATTTACATTAGGGACGTCGTAGAGACAAAAAACAAAGGTAAACTGTGAAAAGGTATACCCGATGTGTTCTAGTACACATGCAACAAAAACAGACCATTCACTGAAAGAGGTTATTAATGGAAATGTTTAAAAAAAAAAAAGGTTTATGTAGACTTATGTAGACTATGCGCTTGTGTACAAACCACATTTAGAGCAATCAGTATCCAATGATGGTCTGTTGGCAGCAACAGTTGTGATTTAGATGTAACGATTGGCGGCTCCTAAAGAGGTGAGCATAGCTGCTGCTGTAGCATCATTTACATCTGAAATGGAGAGATGTTTTGTAATTGAAAGAAGACCAAAGAACAGAATTGAAGGCCTCGCTTTTCTCAATGGAAAACATGTCTTCTCTCTTATTTAGTGGACTGTGATAGACAGATGGTTCGTCCAATCGCCTGCCAAGTGTTTTTTCGAAAGCGCCTGTCCTTTTCTAAGTTTCCTAGGACGACTTCCCAGATGGTTGTGTGTTACAAACCATTTGGCGCGTCCGGTTATTTTGTAAACTGCACTCGTACCAAATGTTTGTTTAGCGCGTATGTAGGGCATAGAACTGACGTAATTCACTGAAGACCTACATTAGACCATGCATGAAGAACCCTGTTTGATGCCATTTCGCAATAAAATCCAGAAATTGTTTAATCAGAAATACAAGGCTTATTGGTTATAGCTTGATCTTTGTCATTAGAGTCATCAGAATACTTTCATCTTTTCAGTCTGGGAATGCCAAACCAGATGTAATATATGAGAACACTTTTAAAGTACCTTCTTACACAGGACTGATCTTGAGAGAAATACGGCGCCTCACCCATGATTGTCTCGTATCCAAAGTCTGTGTGTGTGCGTGTGTGTGCGTGCGTGTGTGTGTGCGCGTGTGCATGTGCATGTGTATCCACGTGAACATGTAACCTGCATATCGTGTGTTTGAATGCGTGTTTCTGGATGAGTAATGTCGTTGCATATGCACAGATGGGCCATCCACTGTGCCCTGCCCAGATTTATTTGGTAAACATCAGAAATGAGAGGGTTTGAAATAACATGTCAACGTGACACGAGCTGGTTGAAAAAAAAACAAAAAAAACACATGCCCTTCCTCCATGTTATCATCAGTGGGGAGCACATTATATGATCATTTATCTTGACTGATGAAGACAGGGGAAAAAAGAACTCTTTGTGGGAGTACTTGTTTCTGATTTGTTTGTGTTCTAATCACAAGAGCTGGTTCCGCTTCTGGGAACGCAAGTGTGTACGCACAGGAAATATGTCAACATAGGATGAGGGGTATTATCACATTATTAGGCTGCTCTATGTTGAAGGAAAAATAGAACAACAGTAGAAGAGGGAGTTCTCAGCCGCTGCACAGAAATAGGTGCTCCGCTGCAGTATCCATCATGTTTGTGAAGTGTTTTGTTGTTTTTACATCCTCCCTAAACGTCCTAATCTTCTTTTCTTTCTTTTTTTTTTTTTTTGTCCTTTCCAGATGGCCTGGCTGCCTTCCGGTCATTTCTCAAGACCGAGTTCAGCGACGAAAATATTGAGTTTTGGATGGCCTGCGAGGAGTACAAAAAAATCAAGAGCTCAACCAAGCTTGTGTCTAAAGCTAACAAGATCTTCCATGAATTCATTGATATTCAGGCACCGAGAGAGGTGTGTATGTGTGACTGGTGTTAATGTTTTCGTCCCTTTTTTTAAATTCTCCGATGTCAAAAGCCCTTAACCTCATTACGTGATTGCGATATCTTGGTGCATTTCTACGGCATACAAAATGCAAGTACATTTCAAACACTGCTGTCTCCATTTTCACAAAGAGCTGGTCTTTGCTCCACCCATCAACCCCCTGACATGCACTTTATTTGCTCTTTACTACACTAGAGGCACTCCGAGAAGTGAACAGTAAATACATGTAATAAAAGTGACTTAAATCTCTGTGAAATCATGGCAAAAATCTATATGTCTGAGATGATTTGACTTAATGTGGGTGACCTTCTTTTCCGGGCAGATAAACATTGACTACCGCACCAGGGAGAAGACCAAGCAATGCCTGGAGGATCCGACCCCAACCAGCCTCAACGAAGTCCAGGCTAAAGTCTACAGCCTCATGGAGAAAGACTCCTACCCACGATTCCTCAGGTCCAAGATGTACCAGGATATGGTCAACAGAGCGAGCGCGCAAGGCCAGCGGAGGTCCGTTTGACCGGGTGCGATGAAGACCACGGAGGACATAAAACTGGACCTACACTGTAAATCATCCATTAACCCTTTGACATCTCTGAATACTGTGAATCTGCAAGGATGGGATGACATGCTTGACTGTTTCCTTTGTCTACACCAGCTCCATGCATGCAACCCCTCTAGGAAAGACGTGTCTTGGTGCACAGCACTGTACAGTACAGAGAAGGAGACTGGATGAGGATAAGCTAATCATTTTACCTCTACTTGGTGCTGGGTGACATGTCGATTAAATGACCACATCATGCCATAAATATCTATGACAACACACACTGTTCTCATTATTGATTTTTTTGAAATGGATGAGAAGGAATCAGCCATTTGCCATGTCATTAACGTCCGTACTGATGGAAAACATTTGCATGCAAAAAACGTTTCAACTTTCAAACTAGAGTTCCACTTTATTGTCATCAGTTTCTCAAAAATAGTTTCAGTCTTACTACTGTTAGACAGGTTCTCTGATTGTGAACGATTTAGCTCAGGGTTGACCAGCTGAGGGCCCTGGGCCTAATTCAGCTGCTATAGAGTAGAAAAACTTCTGCTCATGTAGGATCCCTGATTTTTCATGATTTCGGTAACGCTCACTTAAGCTGATGTCAGCTGTTAGCGATCTTTACTCGGGCCTTACCTCGATGCATGTGCTAGCTATTTGGTCAGAGGTGAAGTAAAAGAAATAACACCATCAACGTTCTTTTTATACACCATTTTGAATCGCCACATTTGATCATACCACACCTTCCATCTTTTCCATTTATCTACAGTTGGCTGGCAAAAGGAGATTGATCACTTAAACTAATGAATACAGCCCACGCTTGACCAAAAGTAGAGTTGATGTTCATTCCATCAGCAAGAAAGAAATAATCTGAGATAAATATCTTTTTTGACACCCAGCACTGTCCCGACTTCTTCTTTGTGAAATAGACGCTGTGGTTACGCAGCTGACTAGACCTGTTGTGGTAGTCTGTGTGTTAACAACGAACAATAAAGTGAGTGAACACTTGATATCTGAAACTGTGCCAAACTAGATTGCACTTACATGTTGATATAGCTACATAATCCTGTGTATTGTCAACTACTCCAGGTATTCTATGTGACTTTAAATGTGCGGTATAATGAAGGGTTGGGTTGATCTTTGCTTTCAGTTCACGCTGAAGGTAGTGGAAATCTGCTGTCATCTAACCTGTTCAATATTAAACATTCTGCTCGACCAATCATTTGAGGCGGGCCATGATTCTGTCGTAATGTATCTTTTTTAATTAGATTTAATTAAAGTCATGTCATCGTGCTATCAGTACCAGAGGCATTATTAAATGTAATCCGCTTCATCAGACAGTTTGACAAAATGACTCATTATTTGCAAGAAATTTGGGAGTGCTCACTAAAATGGAAAATTGCACTGGATTACATAACTCATCTGCTAATAATCAGTAGGCAGTGCTTCATTAAACTGAAGATTTAATATTGGTCTCCCAGTCATTAAAGCAGTGAACTGAAAGCAAGCCCCAACCCCCACAGAAACGTGTGCAAATTTCCTAAATTATTTTCAGCATGATGCAATACTGAATAAATATTTATATATTCTCTACTTGTACAGTAAGTTATGAAATGACTGCAAAAAAAAACAAAAAACTATTTAAATGTAGATTATGTCAATGAAATGACTAACGTGTTTGAACTGTGCTCCCTCAGTATTTGCACTCATTTTTAAACTGGTTGACTGAAAAGACTTCCTGAGTATTTCGGGAGAGACATTTATTTTCTTTACTGCATGTATACTGAAGAAGGCCAAACCCAACATTAAGTGGCCAAACAACATATCACCCTATATTGTGTGTTGCTGTGTTCCACATGAATGTAACCTCCCTCCCCCTCTTACATTTTGTGATTAAAAATGGAATCTGCATCTACATTTCATGCGATCCGTGACTTCATTGTCGTAATACCAAAATGGTATTAGAGCGATGAAAATACATTCAGCCACTCATCAGACAGACAGGTTGACCTGGATTCCACTGCTATTTCATAACAGCAATGAAGCCGACAAAAAATAAAAAATAAAAAAATCTCTAATAAGTGAAAACCCAGTCTGACTGTGGGGTGATTTATTACTCTATTTCAAAATTCATTCTTTGGACCAGGGATTTGGGAATGTACTGTGTGGTTTCCACTGAACATTTCACTGGAATAACTAGCAGGCAAGGGATCAAATTAAATTATAATAACTAGCTGAAACAGTTCAGTTACTTTAAAAATTGCAGAGAACTTTGCTCAACAACTAAAACTTTACATTTAGTCACATCCGAGGTTGGATGTTACAGCTGCTTCAACAGCGATGAGTCACACGCGGTAAAGAGTGATGAAAAACTCGACAGAACGATAATGAAACATTCATAGCGCTATTTTTGTTTAGCAGCTAAGAAAAAGCCAGTGCTCTCTTGTAGTATCTGGGGCACTGGTGGGATGGAGTCACCCACAGTGACATTACACATCCATTAACTTAGCTGTTGTTGTCAATGTGTTAGTCACTCAGGGAATGAAGAGCAGGGTGAATGTGGGACAGCACCCTGGTCAGTAGACACAACACGGGCCTATCTGGGCCAGTAGACGGCAATCACATCTAACACGCATCTCACTGTGAAGGAGATTACAAGCTAAACATCAACTCAGCACGTAATGATGACTAGAACAAGCTATCTGTGGCTGTGAAAGTGGAAATTACAGAGATCAGAGAGTGAGTAAACAACGTGTAGGGGCAGGAATAAGGGATAGCAATGTATCTGTCTGCAAACCACAGATACGTTGAAACTTTTAAGCTCAGGTTCCATTTGTGCTGTTTTTGTCACCACGTAAGAAGCCGGTAAGCCAAAACACGATCTTTCCCTGACCCCGTCACCACAAGCATGGCTGAAATTGTCTCAACATCTCGTAAAAATATATTCTGGATGTTTTGTTTCACAAACCGATCTCAAGGAAAAAACAAACACAACCCATTAACAACCAGTGTTGAGTTTCTTTTAACGGTTATAAGGTTATACTGCCATTAAACGTGTTACATTACTGCGTTATCTGCTGAGAAAGGTAATGTGCTAGCGTACTTATTGTTACCAAAAATTATGGTAAATGCTCTTTGAGACTCATTGTACACGTCGGTTTATATTGTCCGGGCAGCGTGTAGCCAATTGTACATGTGCCTCTGAATGTGTTGACTCTACCTTCATCTTATAGCCTTCTTTAGGGCCCACAAGGTAGCTCTGCAGCTTTATAATAGAAATGAAAGATGCTTTATAACATTTACTCTTTATTTAGCTGACGATGTCGGCCAAAAATGAAAAACAATGGGAATATTTCCGCGAACTTCACGCTGTCCTTTCTGCCATCTTGAATGAGCTAGCTACACATGCAGCCACCTGCTGAGCAGCAGGGGAGAAACAAACGGGGCAAATGCTTCAAGGGGTTTATTGTATTTTTGTGGTGACCAAAGGAAAGGAAAAGGCAACTTTTTCAAGAAAAGGTAGGTAATGAAAAAGTAAGTAAATAACAGATGACTGGAATTAAACTAACATGTTATGCTACTCGTTACAAAAAAAAGTAACTGAGTACTCTAACAGACTATTTTGTACCCCCAACACCGTTAACAATAGACAACCACTGATCATACAGTTAGTGAATAGCATGCTATCTAAGTTTTGTCTGAACAATTATACCATCATGGCCAAGTGAGCTCCCTCCCTTTCTTTGGTTGTCCAGTGGTCTACCAGGGCACCCAAGGGTGTGTAGACATGGGAAAGCAAACAAGACCAGGCGCTCAGTTGTGGGCACGGGCCTCACCAATCTCCCTTCCTTTGCTGCTTTCGACAGGAAGATGACACCTATCAGCTGTACGCTTTCTCGCCTTCTCCCTCCAAAATACTCGATATAAGTATTACAGCATGGAGTACTGGGAAAACAGAGCTCTGTATTACAGTCTCATTATCATTCTATCCCTTTTGTTTCTCTCCCTCTTCAACTTCTCTCTCTCTATCTCTTTCTCCATGTCTCTGTCTCCCTCTGGTCTCGGTCTCTTCATCAATAGTAAACACAATCCCCATGGTGCAGGGCTGCCATGACTATGGATTATGGGGAGGATGAGAAGGACAGTTGATTAGTCCTCCTGTTCGACTGCGAGACAAACAACAGAGGCGGTGCGGGAAAAACAACATAACAAATTCGATTGTGTCAGACAATGAGCAGAATCAAAACATGCCGCAGGTGTATTAAATCAAACTCCAGCCTCACATGACTGTGATGATGTAAGATGTAAATAAAACATGTTCTATTGTTTTTTTTAATGCATATTGTATACAGAACTTTATTAACACCCTGTTTGTCATTAGATTTTCAACACAGGATTTCATCAAGTTATGTGGATAAATGGCTTCATGGGGACTTGTTTGCAGCGATGAACCCGACGAGGAATATCAACCAACTTTGCCGCTCTTTGAAGAACTATAGCCTGTTCAGTGTCATTGTTGGGTTTTCAGCACGTGCTTGCTGTACAGTGCAGCTATAGTTAACATCTAGCTAACATTGAAGCTTGAAGACTCAAATATTTTTCTCAGGAGGTGGTGGAGACCAAACCAGAGCTAAACAATGAGTGAATACGGACTTACATTTGTCAGATGCCAAGACTCAAGGCTTGAAATGAATGCTAATGTTTCTCCGTTTGCTGGATGTGTCGATAAGCACGACTATCTTTTACATTTGACATAATGAATCACCACATTTATGATCCGCATTGGATACATGAAGAGGTGGTTGACTATGGTGGGCGAACAAAGTTCACAACAATTGTGCCAGCATCAAGCGTTTGCATCCAGTCTTTGGTTAGGTTTAATTTAAAAAAGCAATTTGGTCAATGTTACGGAAAGATCATCACTTCTGTAACCTGTTGAAAAGAAAAATCACTGACATGACATACTGACAAAATGTATCTTTATCACAAAAAACATAAATGAAGGCCTTTGAAGCTAACGTTAGCCAGACATAATCCTGAAATCTCACCTCCAATACTTGCTGAAGAATAAAAAATACACAACTGTATTGCTGCACCGCGCTAATCTTGTTTTATGAATTTGTTTGTCTGTTTCCCCCTGAGATCAAGTGAGCGATCACGTGTGAGCCCAGCTTCAGCCTGCAGAGCCATGAAGTCAGAGCGGTAGTCACTGTTTGTTCAATAACTATTAATGTTGACACTGCACTTCTTTGGGTTCTCGGCAACAAACCTGATAAGTGTGAAGGAGATCAGGTAAACGGTTGTCGAGAAATGCGAAAAACATCCAGACAAACACAGGTTCTTTGTTTTCATAGTTGTATGTAAATGTGCAGATCTGCATTTACATCCAAGCACCATTTTAAGATTAAAATCAAAACCTACCCCCTTAATGGACTGTCCACTTGCTTGACCTCTTATTTGAAGTGACAAACAACAGTCTCTGGGAATAACAGTACCTGCTGCTCTCTTGTATTGACATTACTGATCGTTTGTTATGATCTCCAAGGCAGCAGGTACATTCACGGTGTGTGTCCCTCGTGATTGTTGACAAGAGTCAAATATCAACCCGTTGTCTGAGCCTGACGTGTCACAACCCCACCGAAAAAAAAAAGCAAAACAAAGGCATTCACACCAAGTTAATCATTATCAGTCATTTCTCTGGGGTGAGCTTTACCGTCAGAGGACCACCTACCAGTCGCAGTCGTTCAACGCGCTGGAGCTGCTATTGTTGGAGCATCATGCTTATGTTTTATTCATGGCTGTGAAATCGGTTTCACTCAGCTCAGATAACCCTGCTGCTCTGTTATCACAGTCCACCTCTCTCGCATACACACACATGCACGCACATTCACACATGCACACACAGACACTTTTAAGAAGGTTTATTATTCCAGTGGATTCTGTCACAACTGTTACAATAGTGAACCTATGGGGCTTAAAGGATACTCGAGGATAAAATGAAAAGCGCACGTGACAGCACATACACATCAAAAATGGCATTCTGTCTCATCTGTTGACTAAATCAAATCAGTTAAAGAGCTTTTGGTATTCACAAACAGGACATGTGCTGTGTCACGTGTGCTTCAAGGACTGCACTTAGGACTCTTTGTAGAGTGTCATCTAAAAGAACTGACATTTAAAAAAAATGCTCCTCGTAGTAAGTGTTGGTGGCGGACTCCACCAACTACTGTAAGTGATGAATACATAATGCTAAAAAAAACAAGCAGGTGGGCCAGCAAATCATAGTAGTGTATTGTTAAGAGGGAACAAGGTACTATAATAAACACTGGGTTAGCATTTAAAGGTAACACCATTTGTTTCAGCTGTGGAGTGCTTGGTTTTGTTTATCTGTCCAGATAGATAGTCAACTGCAAGCAAATCTGTGAGCTGTACGAAGAAAATTGACTTGACACTGATTAACATAGGTAATCACAGAGGCTGCACCCATCACAACAGTCAATAATTTATCACAAAGTCAATATCAACTCATTTAGCCATGCCAATGCGCATTCTGGGCTAGAAATGTGAGTTGGTTGTTGTTTGAGTTCATCACGTTTTTCCAGTCTGAATATGAAAGTGTTGTGTCCAGACTACACATGCTAACTGTATACACTACAGAACAAACTTTTTCTTTATCCCCAAATTCAGGATATAGCAGAAGGCTGGAATGAAACCCAGGCGACTGCAGTAAGGACTGAGCTTAAAAATGGAGTATGTCGATGTATATTACAGGATATGATACAATTTGTGTGCCGTTAGCTTTCGAACAAACCTGCCAATAAATAGGTACTCCATAAATAGAGAAAATGTCGCACAAAAAAACAGATGGACTGCCATGACATTTGGCACAGACATTCATGTTTCCCCATATTTTGATTTCATTCAATCAGCACCAGAAGTTGTAGTTACTTGTGAAGTTCGGGGACTTGTCATACAAGTATCAGTTGGCTGTGACCATCCATGTTGTCACGACACATTCAGGTGCTCTGGGATGCATTCAGATTTGATCAGATTTGAAATACTAATTCAAAACTGTTGGCTTCCTACTTGAACTTTATGGCAGGATAGGAGCATGTTAGCATGCTATTGTTAGCATTTAATTCATTGTTATATAAAATGGATCTGCTAGACTGACTCATGTTATAAAGTCAGCATACCACCTGGTACTGTATTGTACAATGCCCAGCCAACTGCTTTTTTATGGACTTTGTGCTACATTGCCAGAGGAAGTACTGTGCAATGCACCGATGGTGCCAACTGCACTACTTCCATTCACAGTTTACTTTTGCTACTTCAAGCCAACTGATTTCTCAAGTTTTAAGAACTGAAGTAGTTGTTACTTGTGACTAGACACATCTTACATAATTAACAGTGAAAGAATGGAGTGCAATCTCCAAAAGAAATTCAAAAGTAGTGCAGAAACCCCATAGTAATCAACACCGGCAATGAAAAGCACTGCTAAATTATTTCACAGATTAGCGCTTTTGAATCTCTGGACAGTTTGCATATTGTAGGCTCGGCTGACCTCTGTCTAAATAGCCCCCTGGGAATAGTTACGGATCACAGTGTTGCTGACGGGGGAGCACACTCCAGTGGTTATTGTTTAACAGCCACAGTGAGCATCTGGCTGGGCCTGCGGCAGGCTGCTCTTCTCCTCCCGAGAGGCGGATCAGACAGATGAGCAACCTGAGGCTCCTTCCTACACACTGCCAGACGCACTCCCACAGAGACCCAACAGGGCCACTTCACAAATGTTGAGAGGGTTGGGAAAAGATAACTGTCCAAGCACAAATCCTTGCACCTTTTGTTCAAATTATGAATAGAAAGTTCTGTGTGGGAGGATGCAGTTCTAATTTCACTGAATATTTGGCACCCCAGATACAACTGTGTTCAGTCTATCTCTACATCTTTTTAAAGAGTTCAACTCAAAAGAGTCATAAAACCTCATTCTGAGAAAGATCAAAGTTTCAAAACTACAGTGTCATTATAAAGATAAATTACGAAGACATGTCTCATAGAACTGAGCCCTGCAAACTGTTTACTGTCACAGTGCAAAAATATGGGCTGAAAGCATTAACAGTTCGGGCAAACAAGGATTCTGTCTTCTCTGCTCACTAAAACAGCATGCTTATGGAACTGCATGACCCATTTCTTTATTTTAAAGGATTGGCATTCTAAAATGAGCTTGTTTGTTTTCCAGCTGAGCATAACATGAGGCAGTTGATAGCACACTCTGCTTATATGAAGATTGAAAAAAAAAAGCTAGCCTGGTCCTGTCCAAAGCTCACTAATGCAATGCTATCATATTTGTTCAATCCTTTCAGAAACAAAATGGTTGCTTCACAATTATCTGCCAAAATGTGTTACCAAGACGTTTAGAATGAGTCCTAGGAGTCCAAGAATTAGTCTTAAGACCTAAAGATGATTTATGAATTTTAAAGCGTCTGTAAAGGTGGTTGTTTAAAAGTGGCTTAACGATACTCCAGAGGTTGTTGTGAACATTACGCTGAAGACAGAAACAAATCTACTCGCTAGTCCATCTTTACAGGCGGACTTTAGTTGCAAACTTTTGTCACTCCACGACAAATGGCCTAATCTTCAAGTTGGAAAGGTAAAGTGTGCATATTATATTATGGCCTAACATTGCATTTACGCTTAAAAAAAAAATCTTAAAAGTGGTGTTTGTTTTCTAAGTGTTCGTCACAGAATTTATTTTCTGCAATAATCCAAAATCCCACATAGAAATTCCCACATGCTGTCTGTTGAGAGAAGCAGGGGAATGCCAACTTCCAGGTTAGAATACAAAATACATCATCTGTGCAGCGCTCTATTTGTGTTTGATTTCTTTCAACATGGAACATCTTCCATGGGACTAAAGTTTATCAGTCTGTTACATAGTACAAGTATGGGCTTGATTGTGTTGGAAAGCAATCCGTAATTTTGGTTTAAGAAGTATGAACCATAATCAAACTAGAATCTCTGGAGATCATGTTTGTAATGTTCAAGGCAGGTAATTGAACTTTAAGTGTAACACGTGATAACCATGTAACTCTAGACTGACATACTGATGTGGTGAATGACGATATTGAACTCATAATTACACCATAAACATACCAGTATACTAAAACTCTTCATTAATGGATTACCAAGGTTTTCTTTGTTTGTTTGTTTTCTGTTAGTAAATGGAAAAATACCTAACATTATAAGCCTCATATTACTTCACTCATAATACTCAAAAACAAAATAAACACAGCACAAAAAAAAAAAAAAAAACACAAGCAAAGCAAGCAAATCAATCAATTATCTCCTTTTGGTTGAACCACGCATTATCTTGTGAAGGTCCATTGGCAAGAATTTCCCAGCAATTCATCTCTCTGTTTGAATGTTTCCATTCACCGATTCATTTAAACGAGCTTTCAGCTGTCCCCCCCCGCTCTCCGCTGAGTCACCGCTCTGAGAGACCTTCAGAAAAAAATCCAAACAAACAAACACGCAGACGTAGTGCTGGGAAACATTACGGACACTTCCTGTGGCATTGACCTGAGATGGGATGTTGTTTTGTTTTTTTCTTCTTGTTTCTTCTCTTCTCCAACACATACAGACCGCGAACACAATCAATCCACAAGCACATGGCTGTTACTGGAAAATGATTTGCCACTGCTGTGTTTTCATCACTTCCTCTGGCGTAACGTCACCTGCAGAGAGGTCTTCGCCACATTTGTCTCCATTCAGTTTTATTGACTGCAAAGTGATGGTGCACACATGGATCAGTAGCCTGGCGGTGCACTGGAAATTCACCCATAAGACAACTTGTTCAGTTAAGTTCAAGTGTGTCATCGGAACAGCTGCTCGCTCTGTTTGTTCTCAGGCCTAATGTGTACGTCCTGTATTGTGGAGTGATTTGCGATCGGCATCACAAAACAGAGCAAATTTAACAGCTGGTTAATGCTTCATGCGGAAACAAAGGAACCTCCTGGTTGAAGCATGTGGAGGACTGAATTGTCCTCCAGAGCACAATAGTTTTATAGCCGTTTAGTCATCATCAATAGAAACAGAAGGAGCAAGATGTTCATACAGTTTGTAACTAAATGTTCAACAGAAAAACCTAATTTTTACTCCAATTACAACTCAATATCCTGATTCATCTGCAAAGGAAAGGTTGACTGAGAGTCGCCAGTTTAAAAGGGTAAACCAAGATTTAAAAAATGTAGTCAAACACAACAGCTCTGCAATAAATCTCACCTTCATGAAGGTTTTGTTTGTAGAATTCTTTCGAGAGAAGTTAATTTAACTTTAATGTCATTTTGGGGGGGGGGGGGGGCTGTAGTTTGTAGCTGTCTTAAATTATGTTGCATTAAAAGAGATATTTAGTCTACCCTCAGAGATAAAATGTCGTAATAATTTGAGCAATGACCGGCACCTGAGTGTATATACAGTCACCACGAGGCTCGAATGGTGCGTCCCACAAGCTTGTGTATGTAGGCTAATGGTTTCTAAACCTGCCCCAATTTCACTGGGAAAAATTTATCAAGGGTAAGAAATTTCTCAAAACACTGTAATCCACTTGCTGCACATGGCATGCTCAATACTTCTAATGCAAATATTTTGCCAAAATAAGTCAAAGTGCAAAGTTTGTAGCTAGCACTCTTAACTGCTGGTGAAGAAACTTAAATAACTTACTGAGGTGGTGACAAACCGGTGCTGTTAGCCATTTTGGCAACACAACTTAACAAGTGTTTGGAATATACAAAACAGCTAACAGTAAAAGGAGTGTGCCAGGCTATATGTGAATTCTTTTTTTTTCTGTCCTTTGTATTGCTGTTACCATTTGAACACACTCTGTTTTTAAATTCATGCTAAGCGTGAGGGACAAGAGAGAGATTGATATAATCAACTGCATCAGCCACTTTTAGCTAGCATGGATAGCGAACATTCACTGGGTTTTAGAGATTAAGAGATGCTTTCCGTCTCTGTAATGTACTGGACAAAATGGCAATAAGTTTGTGTCATGAAAACACTTTTGAAAAACTCGTCAGCAATTTGTCATTCCAGAAATCATGACCCAGTAACTCAACAAAGTTCCTACATGTAAGTGCTCACAGCAAAGTCTGTGGATTACTCTACTTCAACCAAACTAGACTATATCAACATGCAGAATACGGTGTAGGCTAAACCTCATGAATGAAAGGCCTGCTCTGGTGACAGGGCAAGATGTAAACATAAATAGCATCCTCCTTGGCTGAGCTGTGTGTCAGCTAGCATTGTTAGCTTAGTACCCTGCTGGAAAAACCAGCATAGACCAGCATGATTTACAACTGTGCCTGAATCCTGTTTAATCAGCATCTTGATTTGCCACACCTGTCAGGTGGATGGCTTATCTTATTGGATTTTAACAAATATGTGCTCAAAATCAGAAAGAAGTTATTATTTTGTGTACATAATAAGGAAAACCATTATACAATTGTTTACTTCAACTTGTGAGAGAAACGGGAGCAAAAAACAAAGTGTTGCATTTATATTTTTGGATATTTAGTGCAGTATTTACAGTTTGTTTCGGGTGCCCCTCAAATGACCCCAAAATCTTGCAGGTTTGAAGCTTGTGCTCAATAAACTTGGTGTACTGTGACGACATCACGGGCTCTGTGTCCTGTATTGGCCTTTCACAGCCAACTTCACTCCTCCAAATACTCTGCAATATGAAATAAGTTGTAGACACATCCCATGTTGGTGACCAGCATACCAGAACCAAAACACAACATATGCTGGTCTTGCTGGTCACCAGCTATGCTGGTCTTGCTGGTCACCAGCTATGCTGGTCTATGCTGGTTTTTACAGCAGGGTAAGCATGCTTCTCATTCTTTATACACATTTCCTTCTGTTTGGTGATGGTTGGCGAGTGTGTTCCTTTAAGAAGATGGACGGATTACACAAAGTGAATGTCCTCTAACAGGTATGGTACTAATGGGGTTTGATTCTCATTCTGAATCAAAAACAGCTATGCTAACCACTGGATACAAACAAGAGGACTCTCCTCGGCTACTTGGCCTACTTTCTTTGCTAATAGAAAGCTCTCAACCTCAGATGGCAGAGCAGCCAATAACAGATTGCCATCAGGGTGTAATATACCATCAAAATAACTTACTATTACTTCCTGTTGGTGGTCTTTTTTGTTTCAGGCTGCTGTGTTACAGACACTGGGGTGAAAGTAAGGTACCAGGGATATCTGATTTGTCATTTTCTCTCTGGTGACAATACTTCAGGGAGGGTGGCATAACAGCATCCCCTGAAGAGAGGATGATCCCAGTCCTGTTTTCTAATCCCCGCAGCAGAACCCAGATAGAGGTGAACTGTGAAAGGAACACACTGAGCTGAGGATGAGGTTTCTCTTCATCCCAGCTGAGCCCAAATGAACCTTTAAGGTCTTCACCGGGCTTGAGATGGACAGCCTGAGATGAAAAAGGACCTCCAATTTCAGGTAGCGTGAGGTGGTGGGGCTTATTCCGAATGCAAATAATAATAGAATTGTGGGTTGAGGTAAAGTAGGGCCCTAAGACGTGAGAGTCCTGAAATGGCCTCAGCTTCCATCCTGTCCTGAGGCTATAGAGCAGCCTGGAGTGAGAGGCGACCTTTCATTTCAAACTCATTCATACAGGTAAATGTCACTTCTGGTTTATCAGGGTTGCCTGGTGATGCATTACCTTGGTGTTTGATATATTATTTAGAATTGACACATTCAATATAAATTGGGGTTTGTTTTACTGTAGTCTTCTCCCATAGAGACCATTTTTAAATACTGAGTAAATAACTGTGTTTTTCTAAAAAAGTAGTACGACAACAATTAATTTGCTGCAATCACCTCAAAATGTCTGCAGAGGTTGACGCTACTGTCGAGCACTTTGTCTCCCTCTGTGTCTCAAATATATGAGTTCCTAAATAAATATTAGTTAGTTTTACAAGAAAGACAGTCCCATCTTTGGAAACAAAGCCCTCCTTCAAGACTTGCTTCCAGGATACTTGACCAGTTTATCTTTTGATCTGGAGTGTTGGTTTTGAGAGAGAAAAATGACTTCTCACAGCATGACCGGGTTCAAGAACTAAACACGAGACCCCTTATCTATTGAGTAGCTCTGTGAATAAAACACTCCTTTGACAGTAAAATGATTAAGAGGTGCGGATCTTCCCCTCAGCTACTTGTATTTCAGGAAACCTTGCAAGCGAGCACAACACTAGTTTTATTCAACCAAAAGCCATCAGGTAACCAATGACTTCAAACAGCTGACGCACACAGTGAAGAAGTGGAGCATCATCAATAAGAGCAGTAACAACATAAACGGTGGCTGTTTAATGGTGGGAAGATTTTTAATCCAGGAAATAAAAATGAGCGCAGAATCCAATGTGACTGTGGTCGTTAGTTGTTCTCCACCCGGCGCTGGTTTCCGAGCAGCTGAACAGCGTCTCTGATCTCCCGCTCCGCCCAGCCCTCACCACACAATACTCTGCAACCATTTTCTGTTTTGTTTTGACCGCAGAAATTACATCTTGGGCCTTTAAAGCAATTTGTAATAGCTAGTTCAAATAATAGACAACAATTAAAGCAACTGTACAGCAGCTCTTTTCCCATTGATGGTTGAGTTGACCTCAAACAAACTGTTGAGTTGACTTCCGAATAATTATTGTTATTATTTTAAATCAAGCTTATATAAAAAATAAAATAATGCACAAACCTTAAGCCGTCTTAACAGTTTCAGTACGGTAACTGAGATGTTGTTGAAACAAAGGTTCTAACCGTTCTCATTTTAGACACATTTTGTCTGTTGTTCACAGTAATCATTTGCTGGTCAAAAGTACATGAGATTTTCTGGATCCAACACGCACAGCGTTATAAGAAGTTTATATGTATTAGCAGGCCTGACCATTATTCATAACTGTTCACATTTCCCAAAAGAACTGTCCTAAATCATTCCTCTCCAAAACTAGGAGTCTTTCTAGGACTGAAAGAGTGACAAAGATGCTTCTGGGTGTTCCAAGAAAGGCCTTCACACAGCATCAACACTGAGAGCATCTGTGTTCATCAAGAACAGTGAGTCTGTTAGCAAATACCATTCGACCTATAGATCTAGATATAGATCGACCTAAATCAGACCATGAAACGTTGGGGGAATATGGTAGAGTACATCGGTGTAAAGGAAATGATGACTGTCCAAAGGCAACGATAGACATCACGAGACCATCACTGAACAAAGAAACTCTGTGTTAGATCTCAATTCCTTTTTCTGAGAACTTACATGCGTCAGCCTCATCTAAGAGCATTTCCTCACCTTTCTTGTCTTTATTTTTCATGGAAAAAAATAAACAGCGTTGAATGTAAAATTCTATAGATGGCAAGCAGACAATAGGTATGTTAATATTTCTGTGTCGTAATAAAAGCCAAATCAAAAGATATACACTTCAACTTAATTTTGAGTGTTTTCAGTATTACCTCAGTATAAGAGACCTAGTGTAGTAGCAAACACTGATGTGAGGTATTTTGTCCAGTTTTATATTGTTGATTCATGTGTGTGTTGCATCAGCCAGCATCAAGGTCAGCGAATCCTCGGTTTCTGGAGAAGTCCTTCACTCAACAACATTGTACACCTTAGCTCTTTCATTCTCTTGTTTCCGGTTGTCCTTTCCACAAAAGTGTGCTGACATCACAGTGTGAGCATATGAGTAGGCGAGTGGGTGGCCGGGTTCCCCCAGGCTTCTCAGACAAACCTTTGTTCTTTGCTGGCAATAAATATTGCAATTAAATCCCAGCGCAATGAATCTGGACATGTTAGGTAATCCCTATGCAGTTGTGTTTCCTCCCAGCCGGAGCCATCCACTCTGCATTAGCTGACTCAACCTAATCAGTGATGTGTTGTCTTGGTACACTGCGAGCTCTTGTTAAATGCTTGCGTATCACAGGCATTGCCCTTTGCACTGCTTCCTTTTAAGCCCCAGGATGTCCTTCTTCTGGCCTAACTGTTTTAGGGCTAAATTGTACCTGTTTGTGTGGTGAGCTGCTTCTGCGAAAACTAATACATTTGTTGAAGTTCCTGGTAAGCCTCGGCAACTAAACATCTTGTTTTAAGGTTAGGTATGATTTAAGTAACAAAGACAGACGAAAGGATAAAGGATCTAATCTACCTCCACTGTTGCACAAAATATCACGTCAATAAAATGCTTAGATTTCTTTGATTGCTTGAAACAAAGCCATCATTTTCTGGTGCATAATCTAATTTACCAAAGTTGTATAATTTAACTAAACTACATGTGCCTGTTTAATTCTTTTTTTTTTACATTCTAGTTATTTCTAGTTATATAAAGCCGAAGATGTTAATCCTCCTTCCTCCCTCAGGATTGTATACAGTCCATTTTAACACATCAATTGGCCAAACCATTTCAGTTGTTGACATGTAGCTTTTTAAAGATGAAAATGAGCACTGCTGCCACAAATACTCGCGCCCTGGTGTGTATTAATCTGCTGTTGAGAAAACAGTCTGCAACAGAAACACTATTAACTCCAGTTTAAGTAACCTTTGTTTAAAGCAAAAACGTACCCAGCTGCATTGTTGGCTTTGGTTGTTGCTGACATTGATTAAGTTGCAACCCAGTTGTCAACATAAATGTTGTACTTTTCTGCAAACCATGGATATGTTGATACAGCTTTCATTTCAAATATCATTAGAATAACGTGACTTATGTCATTACACTGTTTGCAGTTTCCTAGTAATCAAACCGGTTGTCTAATGCGCCGATCTGAGCTTTGCTGCTCCATACATCTGGTTATTGTCGAATATTTGCAAAAATTTTCAAATGACATTATGTAAGTTCCGAACTTGATTAGCTATACGCTAGCTCTTTTAGATTTGTCTGAACTACTATACATGCACAACTGTAAATGTAGTCAATAACCAAGTTTTGAGATGCACGTATAAACTGTATAAATAATGTAATTTATTCAATAGAATTTTAGATTATTTCAAGGGAAGCCTTACTGTCATATTTGCGTTTTCTATATCTTGGATCAAGTTGCCAGTTCAAGCTTAAGACGTTCAGTAAACGGGCACTCTAATCCTCTGTAACTGTCATCAAAGAAGTAATTATTTCTTGTTACTGTAAATACCAAGACATTTTCTTAACAGTGGACTCTCTGTCTGTCAAGAGGAAAACACTGACATTGTTTACTGAATATCAATCTATGACGCATCAGTTCAGTTTGTCTTTGTCTTTGTCGCAAAAATCTTTGGCTGCCTCTTAAGAAGTCACTTATGAAATGTGATGTTTTTTTGTGTTTTTTTTCTTAATAAAACCTGTGACACTTGACACCAAATGTTTTTATTTTATAAGAGGGGTGTGAAGCTTTTGCTTCCACTTTCCCATCTGTGGCACACCCCTCTAGGTCTCAATTCTTGGAAACACCCATGGCTTACACAACGGGTGCCATACAATGTTTCCACTGTCATTTGGGAAATGGTGTTGGAGCTCCTTTCCTGCTCTGGTTCCTGTGTGAGCCCCGCTGGCTCTTGATCTCGCTGCTTCACAGATACAAATACAAGAACTCCAAATTCACAGAAACGGATGTTATATAATACAAATATTGGTATGAATGATTTGTTTTGCATCTCAGGTTTAATCAGGTAATATACCAGCGAGAGGCCACCGTGAAGTAGTGCAAATAATATATGCTAGAGTCACCATTCTTCCCCGGATTATCTAATGTCAATTTAATCTGAGTTATATGACGAACAAATCCTCGATAAGCAACCTGCAGCTCACCATATGGGTACCGGTCCCTCTTCGGCTTTATTGTGTTGAGCAGTTGGTTTTATAATTATATTACTGTAAGCACGCTGGATGTGCACAGAGTGGATGGTACGTTTCCTTCCCGGTATTCCATGGATTTAACACTTTTATGATGATAATACACAAGTTTGACAGTAAAAGCTATTATAATACGGCTGATAAATAAGCATGACAGATAAATGATATCAGGGAAAAATTAAATGACTCACTGTTCTAAAGCTTTCTCAATGTGATATCTAAAAGCTGGTTTCAGGCTGGGAGCACACCGTATGCACAACACAAAATATATACAGTATTCTCATATCCACACACTTTTGACAGATGGCCGGAATAAAAACACTAAAAGGTCCACTATGCCTTTTTCAGGGACATGCAAGAGAAACATAGAATAGAATACCGGCAGCTTTTATCATTTGACAGTAATTTCCCAGCCTTGTCCTTGCATGTTGTCCCCCTTGTCCCGACTTCATCGTCTCCCTCCCTCTCTCTCTCTCTCTTGCTTTCTTAGTACTTCTCTGTGATTGGCTGAGAAGAATGATGACACATCAGAGGCAGGGGAGGTAGGGCTATAAAGCCTCTGCTCGAGCTCCGTTCAGACACTCAGACAATCTCGCTCCTTCCCGAGCTCTACTAAACGGATATTTAACAGCCACCCGACCGAGACACCACCCCTACCAGCTCCAACCTGCTGCTATGTGTAAAGGACTAGCATCGCTGCCTACCTGCTGCTTGGAAAGGTACATGAAGCCTCACGCAAACACTCACAGGGCTGATGTTTGGATTTCAGGTTAAGGAGGACCGCTCTGTGCATCTGTGTGAAGCTAAAAGAGACTGTCAGATTTAGGTTGAGCTAAATATAGACTTGAGTGTGGATTCACGCTGCGCTGAATTTGAGTGCACAGCAAAGGCTCATCGGTACACAATCAGCTGGTTGCGGAAAAAATGATTCTAAACTGTTTTCTTTTCTTCACAGGGCAAAGGAGCTGAAAGCAAGGCTGGGGAGCATGTTGCAAAAACCCAAATGGAATCTACCCGGCTGCAAAATAGGGCAAAATAAGTAAGCATCACACATTCTGTTGTATCTATTATTACCAGTTCATTTCACATTTATCATCACTGTGTGCTTATTTGAATTTCTGCGTTTGAATCTAACCTTGCGTCATCTATTTTTAGGCCAACCCTGGAGGAATGCCTCAGGTGGAAACAGTCCTTTGAGAAACTCCTCTCAAGCAAATGTAAGTAGTCTATATCCAGATTTTTGCATTTTTGGATAAACATGCACCAAAATTAGCACGTGCCAGGAAAAGCTTGATATACACAGACTTGTAGATGTTGCAGCCCTTGCGGGAACCATTATGCACCGTAACTAATCAAATTTCCTGTCTCTTCTCAGATGGACTGTGTGCCTTCACAGCCTTCCTGGTATCTGAGTTCAGCGAAGAGAACATTGCGTTCTACTTTGCATGTGAGGATTACAGAAATACCAAGTCCCCTGCCAAACGACCAGCCAAAGCCCAGAAGATCTATGATGAATTCATCGGCAGTGACGCTCCCCGGGAGGTAAAGAAGCACCTTTTCTTGATGGTAGATGTTGAGGCCCAAAAACGTCACTTTCCTGCTAAACTCAGAGCTTATACATACATACATCATTTTTGATATCACACTGATATTAATTCAGACATTATGATTTCTCATCACTAAGATCTACATGATGGACAAAAAAGACTAATCTCGTTCTGTGTCTTTTTCCTTTTTTTCAGATTAACATTGACCATGAAACTCGTGACATCACCAAAGCCAACATGCAGGCGCTCTCCCCTTCTTGCTTCGACATGGCCCAGCACAGGATCTACATGCTCATGGCCAAAGACTGCTACCCCCGCTTCCTCCGCTCTCCGTCCTACAGGGATCTAGTGTGCCAAGCTAAACCGAGCGCCAAGGCCACAAAGCAGGGAAAGAAGGCGTGAAATCTCCCGGCGAGCTGATGGAGAATTGTTAGCGTTCGCCTTAAGGGTTGAGAAAGCAAGATAGGCATGGCATTAGGTGCTGCATCTTGAAGATGGACGCGGTTGCAGACGCAGATCGTCATGAGAGCAGCTGTGAATGGGTGTATTCTGTAGACGCCATCTATTCCAAGATGAGGACAGACTGAAGAGGAAAGGAAAGAAGTTGAATTGTTGATGCCTTAAGTGGACTGTTGTTTGGGCAGCAAAGTCAATTGAGAGTTTAACACACTGAGTGACAATCAAATGAGAGGGCAGGCGGAGAAGGAGAAGCACTTTTCTTTGCCATGAGGCAAACTTTTGTGGTTATGTGTCATCTGTCAAAGTCTTACACTGTTTGTGAACAGGCATGTATGGAATTTCATGATTTTTGTATTTATTTGTATTTATTTGCCTGTAAAATACTTGTTGCATTTTTACGAAACAAAGATGAAAAGTGTGCAATATAATATTATATTATTTATATCATTGTTGTGTTTTTTTTTACGTACCAGGAAATAAACTAAATTATTTGAAAAATAAAATATGAAAATCAAATGAAATGTGTTGTCCTTATTGAGCAAAATCATGATTTGAAATTGATTTTGATGTCTGGGATATAAGATGAGCAGAACCACATACGTATGCACGACAGTGTAGCACCTAATATTTCACAGTTAGTATGACACTTTTAGCTCAAGTCATGTGTATTTGGAGTGTCTCATTTACCCCAGTGACAGGGACGAGACATCATATGTAAACATGCTCAGGTGGAGTCTGCGCATAGTTGTGCAAATAGCCAGATTCTGCATGTTTAATCATTCACATCGCCTGATATAAAAATGACGATGACATAGTGTATTTGCTCTCGATTATGAGGCATTCTGCAGCCAATGTTGCGCAGAGCTGTTATTCACCATGGAAACATGCTCTGCTGTCTGTCGTAAAGAACTCAGCTAGTGACAGCATCCGCCTGCTCTGAGCCTTTGTCCCATATTGTGTGAATGAGAGGGAGCTGTGGAGCAAACAGGAAGCACAGAGAGATGATGTGACCGCATCGGCGTAATAGGAAGAGCAATAAAACTTATTACGACCTGAGCAACTGTTTGCACAAGCCATCAACTTCAGGTAATAAATGACAGCAAAGCTGCTACCAGGCTACAAACCAAGCATGTAGAAAAGACATAACAAAGGGATAATACAGAATCCTCTAAGCCCCCCAGTTAGGTAATGTTGACATTGATTTTGATGATAATGCTGGTTATCTAATTGGTTCTAATTAAATTAACTAAATCCATCGTGATTGCTTTGCTATAGTGCATTTCACCAGCAGAACAAAATGTGGCTGAACGTCTACTTTGTGTATTCAGATGTCATCAGCATAGAGTGGAGCCGGTGTCAGGTGGACAACAGCTGGTCCACAGGCCTGATACATATGAACATCTCATTCTGCTGCCTCCTTCTCCATAGTAACCCCTGATATTTTTATCTAGATCTAAGCATAGCAATGACCATCTGTAATACTGTGTAACTTTACATATTGTTGCAGGGCACTTTCAAGAGGACTATGTGAGTTTTTTTTGTTTTTTTTAAGAGAAACATTTTGGTTTCAAACTCAAGTTCAAAATTCCCCTAACAATCTAAACAACTTGCTTTTGACTAAGAAAAGTGAACACGCTCCAAATGTTTGATACGATCCTGCACAGAACTGTAACTGTGTGCATGCTTTTCATTGCAACTGACCAGTCATTGTTTTGTAATGCCTTAGCTCTGGGGAAAATGACATTATTGGTTATAGTTTTTCTTTCTTTGTTTTTTGTAGCCTAAACATAACCAAACAACAACAGAAAATGAAAAAAGAAATGGATAATGAGTGATCCAAGTTGGTGAACAGTATTAAAGCACCAATAGCAGACATTGGTATGAGTTAAATTGGGAAGATGTTTGCAAGACAGCCCATACTACGTCTTTCCAGTGTAACTTCTATTCGTCGGGCCAATCTGAGATTATGTTCCAGTTGGGATACAAACCACTGTCTCCTGGGTGACAGCCCTGTACTCAACCAGTGAAGCCATGACGGCTCATTCGAAAAAAAGCAGTGTTTATTGATTTTAAAATACATTGCTCCTTTATTTCACCTGCCTGCCAAAATAAATGCACTCCCTGAACAAGATCTTTAGACACAAGGCAGTGGTGCTCATGCTGTTTTTGTCCACAGGGGCAGCCAGATTCAGCAAAATGAAAGCTCCTTGTAGCTGCTTTGATACAAATAACTCAATGCTATATCTTCCATGGTGGAAATTATTTGCCATGACAGCTATAGTTTTAAAATTCCATTTCAAAATGCAATGTAATATTGCACCATGTTGTGATGTGAAGTGCAGATCATACTGCTAGATGGCAGCAAACAAGATTGTGATTCATTCAGTTATATGACAACCTCCTCCTTGACTAGGGCAGCGCATCAATGGCAGAATGCAGGGTGATGGGTTACCCATGCACCATCCAAAAAAGCCCACCTTCTTTGTCATGGTCCTCAGACCACAGAGTTAAAAATAAACTACTACTGTCCAAGATATGAACCACAGTCTGCATTTGCTTCACTTGTCAGATAATCCTTTACACAATCTGTTGTGTGTTTCAACACTTCCTGCGTACATGGTAAATTGATGCTCTCCAACAAGGCTGACACTGTGTTAAGTTCTCACAGTTTGTGCTGTTACTGCCAAAATAAGTCTGAAGCACAATAAAACGATTGTACCATTTATAGCTACTTTTATACCCATAAATAGCACTGGATGTGCTTAAAACTCAGCTGACCTCTAGTCCACAGGGCAGGATGCTCCAGATGACAAACGTTATACAACCAGGGCACAGCACTGTTCTATAAACAGATTTGACTTAACTATTTTTTGCAACATTAGTCATGGAAGAAAGGTTTTCAGTAGCTCTGTTCAAAACTTGAACTTACGGCCACTGGGATCAACACCAGTGTGCTTTTTGTTTTTGTTTTTTTGTTACATAAAACTGACATTTTAAGATGCAGGATCTCACTAAACGGTAACATTTACCACATGTTATAAGAGCATCATGGTCATCATTTCAGTTTAAAGAGTTAGGATGCTATGTTTAAATCATTATTAAAGTATTTCTGATTCTGATTCTGATTAAAATGCATTTGCGATCAAATTGTGTTTACCGAAAAATGGCAACTCAATGTGTTTCTGGAGCATTGCACAACATTCACAGTCTGCTGTTGCCCCTGCAGCAGCTTGTTTGAAATGTGTTCCTGGCATCAAATTTGGGATAACAATACATTTACACAAATCTATGAGGTATTAGACAGCATCCCATTTTTTGTATGCGCTGTTCGTCCATCACATTGCAGATGTGCTGCACTTGGAGCAGGGTAGAATCATGATGTAATACTGACATCTAGTGGTTTCATTTGTAATAACCCTATTTGAATGCCGTGTTTTTTGATCAGTGGAATGTCATTGTGTGACAGTTTGGCAACACAAATACTGTAATGGTAATTAATGTAGAACTGATTCTGACTTCAATGGTCCACTGTGTAGGACAGAAATGGAATATATTAATCATAATCATGTTTTCATTAGTGTATAATCACCTGTAATTAAGAATTGTTATGTTTCCATTAATGAATGAGCCCTTTATATCTACAGAAGGAGAAGGATCCGGTTTTTACAGAAGCCCTAGATGGACAAACCAAACACTGGTTCCAGAGAGGGCCTTTTGCATTTTTCGTATTTTTATTGGCTCTTTAGCGTAGGGCGGGACAACAGGGTGTAACCACATCGCTGGTCCCGGAGTGAAAGTAAGGACAGACTTCATACACTTACCTCTCAGAGCAATAAAAACAAAATTATAATGAAACCCATCTGTGGTTGCTTCCAACTCATGTCCCTCAAGGCCAATGTTCCTCAGCCTTTATTTCTCTGAGCACAGCAGTTAAATGCAGGCAGGTTTTAACCTCAGAGTCCTCATCAGGGCAGAAATATTAAAGTTTGTTTACTCCCGGGACTCTAACTAGACAATACACTGGAAATAAAAAAATAATGTTAATTACATTCAGGAAAAAGAAAAATGATGCCCATACAAATCCTATCCGTAAGTAGAGTTGTTTATAAGAATGAGCCCTAACATTTTTTGCCGTTCATTTCTCGAAGATATTTCTTCCTTTTAATTGCTCACAAGCCAAGAGGGTCAGGAGTCACTTTCTTAAGAAATAAATGTCCCCATGTTTTAAATATACAGCAACTTTAAATTCTGAGTCTCTTTTTCAGAAACTTAGCAAGCACTTTTTTTTTCAATTAAACTTAATACAGTTTTTGCCAAAAGCAAATGTTTTCAAGTCTAGCCTTTAGAATGCCTGAATGTAGGTTTCTTTCTCAGCACTAGGGGTCAGTGAAAGGCTGAACTTAAAGTCCCGTCTGACGTCTGCCAAAAGACTAACATGAACCCTGAATGGCTGAGGTCATGGGGATGGTGCGGAGGTGAAGGTGTGGTTGGAGTCATAGATGGGTTAATATTTTGATTTATATTATGCCTTATACCGTGCAAACAGCTACTTCCGTATAATGATATAACAAAACACACTACTCTTAATTAGACTTGAATATGATGAAATGTTAATTAATTCCTGTCCTCAATAAATGATGTTGTGCTCAGCCATGTGCTCCATGTCGTAAAATGCCTGAACGTTGACAGAGCCATTGCACCCAGGAGAAGACATACTGAATGTTCATCATAATTAAGACTGAACCCATCAGAGCTATAACCGTCTTCATCACATATGGCTGTACTGAACTAGTGACCTTGAGTTTAAAATAGGTGCCGAGAACACACATTGTTCCTCATGCTTCCTTAAGGATAAGGCGCAACCCCCCTCGGTGGTCGTTAGGACGAGAGCAGATCTGGAGTAGATGACCCGATGTGCACATTCCTCAGTTCCTCCCCATGGACTGGACATGCGCATCTCCCCGACACAGACGCACCTCAGTGTGGCTGGGGCGACTTTGTCTTCCTCCCATGGTGCATCCTCTGTAAGGCCTACTGCACAAAGAGGATGTGTTCATGGTACTTTAACAGAGCAGACATCAAGGAGGAGAAGTGTGGTTGGAGAGCAGATAGAACAGAGGAAAGGAGTCATGACTAACATTATATGCAGGGGTAAGAGGGGAGGGAACGCAACAGCAACAGAATATTACACTGGAAGCGTGGGAAATCTCCTGGTGAGGGTCCCTTGTGAAAAAGGAAAACTGTGCTATCTGGTGACTTTTAGTTCCTCAGGGTTCACATCCTCTGTCCTCTCAGGATCACACTCAGTCCCAGAAAAAAAAAGGCTTCACATACTAAATATCTGCGTTATCTTTCTACTTTTGATGCACCATTTCACCTTCAGTAAGGAGTAGGAGTTTAAGTTTCTGTATGATTGATTTAATCTCGGTTCTGGAAAGTGTCAAGACTGCGAGAAGGATCAGGGATCCCACTTCTGTGCATGTTTTATTTCAAGTATTTCCAAATCCTTTGGAATGAAGCCTTAAAAATGACGGCATAGGCAATAGTGGAATAGTATATTTATCAAGTACTATACCTTTTTGGACAATTTTGAGGTATTTGTACTTTATATTAAAGCTTGTTTGTTTTTTGCACAATTTTGGAGGAAAATGTTGTAATTTTCACTTCACAATCCATTATTAAAGATGAATCCAGTCAGTGTAAAGAGAGATTTACCCTCTAAACTTCTCCATTAGTGGACACAATAAATGGACAATGAGTTGTATGTTAAACAGCTCTGAGGAAACAGAAATGTATCTGTTGATACCGGATATGAAAATTAATGAAGGTAAAATTGTTCTATGTCTGTTGTGCTTTTTATGTAAGCTCTGAATTTATTCTTTGAATAAACTTTATTAAGTCCGGAGAAGTATTTCCATATGATTAAATTTATTTTTCTTTCAGCATTAAAGATATAATTACACTACCAGTCAAAAGTTTGGGCACACCTTCTCATTTAATGGTTTTTCTTTATTTTCATGACTATTTACATTGTAGATTCTCACTGAAGGCATTGAAACTATGAATGATACATATGGAATCAAGTAGTAAACAAAACATTGTGAAATTACTTTTTTTTTAAAATATATTTTAGCTTCTTCAAAGTGTCCACCCTTTGCTTTGATTACAGCTTTGCACACTCTTGGCATTCTCTAGATGAGCTTCATGCGTCACCTGAAATGGTTTTCCAACAGTCTTGAAGGAGTTCCCAGAGATGCTGAGCACTTGTTGGCGCTTTTGCCTTCACTCTGCGGTCCATCTTATCCCAAACCATCTCGATTGGGTTTAGGTCAGGTGACTGGCCGGTCCTCATGTGAACCAGTTTCGTTGTAGCGTTTTTGCAACTGCACTTGGGGACACATTCAAAGTTTTTGCAATTTTCCAGACTGACTGACCTTCAGTTCTTAAAGTAATGATGGACTGTCGTTTCTCTTTTCTCTTTTTATTGGTACTTGCCATAATATGAATTCTAACAGTTGTCAAATAGGGCTGTCAGCTGTGTACCAACCTGACTTCTGCACAACAGAACTGATGGTCCCAACCCCATTAAGAAGGCAAGAAATTCAACAAATGAACACTGACAAGGCACACCTGTGAAGTGAAAACCATTTCAGGTGACTACATCATGAAGCTCACTCAGAGAAGGCCAAGGGTTTGCAGCACTGTCAACATAGGAAAGGGTGGCTACTTTGAAGAATCTAAAATCTAAAATATGTTTTGAGTTATTTCACACTTATATATGTATATGGTTTGTTATGTATTTTGTTGAGTTTGGACTTCAAAGTTTCCCACTGAAGGCAAGGGTGAGTTTCAACTGGTTACCTGTTGCTATAATTTCCTGGAAAAAATCAGACGATACGTCAGTGAGTGAGTAAGGACGCCAGCGCAGCTCTCACTAGAGACTCTGGCTCTCTCTCTTCTTTCCTCCCTCTCCTCTCTGTAAGAGTTCCCCTCCAGCTCCAGTCAGCAGTCAACATTACAGATGTTTACACTACAGTGACCTCCGCTGATCACTGCTGCAGTCAGGTTGATACACAGGAGTGAAGATAGAAGTAATCTCTAAATTCTTAATAGAATATAACAATGTTATACACTCCTTTGTCATTTAGTCCTAAACCAATGATATAGTAAAATATGTTGGACCAACACTATTAAATTAAGTCAGCTCCAACCCCAGTTAATAAAATTAATAAATTACAAATATATATATATTTTGTCAGTGAAGACAAATCTCCCTACGGGACAAATACAATAATAATAAAAAAAATCAAATCAATCATTAAATCGCACCAACAGGATTGCTTAACGGTAAAAGAAAACCATTCTGTTTTTATTCAGTATTTTTTATTTTTTTATGTGCAAGTTGAGATTTAACAGGATTCAATGATCCAACATTTCACAAACAAACGAGGATTACAAAAAGTCTCAAAAATGAATACACATGTGTGAAGCATAACTTCCTCTCACATCACCAATTCCTTTGCAGGGTACACAACCCTTGTAAGAGAGTATTATTGTATCACAGAATCAGTACTTATACTTGTTAAGCAAAGGATGTTTGTAGGTCATCACTGTGTTAAAGCACAAATACTGATACAAATGCAAAACCCCCTGCTATTTACAAACTACAGCACATTATATATACAGCTCTGAACATGGCAAAGCGAGGCACTTAAAAGAGGATAAAAATAACTTAAAATATCCTAAAATAACTACAATCCAACAATGACGCAAAAATTAAATAATATTATAATAATATTTAATTGGGAATCAAAATAATCTGCCTACTTTATAACTTTGCTAAAATGTTCTGGCGAGCACTCAAATATCACGTAGCAGTCTGCTGTATCAACATGAGGTAATGGAGCTTACTTTGGATGGAACAGCAGTAGACTTACTGCACATAAATCCACCCTAAGCACATACAGGTTTGGATTTCATGTCAACTTTTGTTTTTCATATTTTTCCCCCTGGGCTGACCTGAACACTTTGTCTCAGCCTTTCCCAGGGTACATTGTGTTCTGTGCCTCCACATTGATTTGAGAAACAATCAACATATCTTTTCTTTTCAAGTGTGTTTTTTCCTGGTCACTTTTGTCTCCTCGACAATCCTGAACAGCACATCTGCCACATCTAATTGCATGTGTTCTACCAGCATGCCAGTGTTGACAATTTCTTGTTGTAGATGCTTTGGTAATTAAGACCAAATTGCACAACAACAAAGCAGGCACACATCTTGCAACACATCTATTGATTCAGACGTGCTTCAAAGAGTACAGAAGGCTCATTCATTCCCGAAATCACACTGAAATATGACGTGTTTCTTCAGATTTTCAGAATTTACTGCTCTCTGCCTCATTTCTTTATTCTCACTGGATCAAAAGCTAACAATTCTAATTAGAATGTGAAGGGGTCAGTGTTTAAAAATGTGAATTTTCAAAGCAGGATTAGACAGCAATTATCCTGACAGAGTTCACGCAAGGTTAAAACCTTAATTGCAATGCATTTATCTTTTGTTAGCCTCGAAAAATGCAAAAGTTATGTAACGTGGCAAAGGTCAGCAGTCTGGGAAAAATGACAGCATCAGAGAGGAAGAACAGTGGTTATAGCTCACTGATGTGGAGAGAAGGACAGAATGGGCTGTGATGAAGCACAAGCTCTCTCCCTAGTTGCTAACCCATTTTGTTGAGAAAGGTGGAAAGACAATCACACACAGTTTTCTGCTGTTTTTTTTTATCTTTATTTAAATCATGTTTCCACTAATATTTGTTCAAAACAAAGAATTGTACTTTAAGTTGATTGCTCAAAATGTATATAAAAGACCTGAGAAAAAATTATTTGAAAGTATTTTTTAAAATACCAAATATGTCTGGAGTACCCCCTTGATATGCTACTTTTCTCTTGTCCCACACCCTTGGTGACCAAATTGAACTCCAATAAAAACTGTCAAAATTACATTTAAATCTACTTTCTTTTGTATTGTTTTGTTCATAGATGTCTCTTGTAGATGGGGAAACATCTTTGTAATAAATCATAATGTTTTAAATAAGTATTATTATGCAATAAACCTGTGTCCCACAACTTGCAAACATGCAACCCTGTTGCCTTAAACTTTTTAGCATAGTAAAAGAAGCAGAAAAGGGTTAGCCCCATGATAGACTGGAAGTGACATCATCAAACAGTATTCCAACAGCATGGGTAGAGCAAAGGTATGTCCTCTCTTATATTTTTCATATGTTCATAACATTGTCAGCCTTACTTGAATGTCTCACTTTACCTCACACAACCCTGTTATGCATAGTTCCAGAGTAATATAAAAAACTTTACTTGTTTACTTATGTAAGTTTGTCATCTTGGTAAATGCTAACAGCTAGCTAAACAGCTAGCATATATTTGTGAGAAAAAGCTCAAATTAGCATGTATTCGATTTAACAAATATCAAATGAAACATGTAATACAAAAAAAATCATTTTATGCCTAAGATGAGCCAATAAAGCTTTTTATAGTTTAATACCTATTGTTGATGAATATGTAACAGAAAATTGTCAAATAGAAGTTTCATTTTTTGAAAGTTCCAAAGCCCAAATGTCCTCCAATTCTGGAATGACCCAGGTATCTTAGCCCAAGGAAGAATTAATTTAGAACTTGTTAGTGTGAGCAAGTGAAAGAAAACCATGTCTATGCATTGTAAACCTTTTCAACTCTCCATGAGAGATCTTGGATAGGCCAGTTAAACTGGATAGGCGGACTGTCCCGCTATATATGTGAGTGGAATGGGAGAGGGGGAGTTGAGTTTTTCTTGGGAAGAGAGCGACCAGAGCGGTCTGAGGCTCACTAAGAAATGTTTATTTGTTTGTTTGTTTTTGAGACTATATAATAAAAGTCTTCCTATTCTTTTTCCTGCACAACCCTTGCCAGTGTGATGTTTTATATTCCACCTTGCTTTGCTGCACCTCACCTTATGACACTGGCTTCCTGCAGCAACAGTCCCTTAAATCTCTCTCTCTCTCTCTCTCTCTCTCTCTCTCTCTCTCTGTATGTATAAATATATGTATGTATTCCCACTAAACACCATATAAGGGCAGGCGTGGTACCGTGTGCAAATAGCTGACACTGGCACAGTGATTGGAGAGATGCCACTAAAAAAGGGGAGTAAAAAGAAGGAGAATATCAGCAGCAGTGAAACTGAGGTATTGTTAAATCAAATAAAACAACCTCAGTATGTGATCTTTCAGTGTCAGCACTGGAGTTACGGGAACGGCAAAAAAATAGTACCAAGGCACATCCACCTGGCTTTCAGCACTACAACTGTGTGCTCTACCACAGAGAAGGTGAGCGCATGCCGGTGGTTGTCTGGTCTGGCGGTTTGCCAGGGGAGCAATCCGCCATGGAGTGACGGTATAACCCTCGATCAGTATAGAGCTTTTGATTGCGGAATGGAAATGGATCTGGAGCACCAATAATATTTGGCAATCAATCCGGCTACTTTTTCATCATTTAAATTCTCCTTTTATTAAGAAAATACTCAGGTCTACAAAATAAAAGCTGTATCTATTCAAGAGATAAACATATCAAAAACAAAACTTGTATCCATCTGCAGTGCCCTACACTTGTGTTGTAGTACATGGTACTCATATTGTATAATGATATTGTTTTCACATAGCAGCTTTAAGAAAAGGCATTTATTGACTCTCCTGCACACACCTCTCTCAGAGTTGGACAGCATAGTTGACAGCTCCTCCTCAGATCTTGCTGTCAGGCTTGCAAGTATTTGCCAGGGTTTGCCAGGGTTAACCCATGACCAATGACTGTAATAGTTGTGAGGCAGAGGTCATGCTCAGTGCGGGTCTTCATTCAGCTCGTACTTCCCAGCAAGTTAATAAAATCCGACATGTGCCCCGAGATGTCCGTTTAAAAAAATACTCAGCCAGGTATTTATTATCAATCTCAGATCATCTCTGTCTCCCTCTGACATACCTCCTGCATAACTAATGTCTAATGTCTAATGTCTGCCAACAGTTCAAAGCATGGCAGCAATGATGCAACGTAACTTTATTTATTTTAAATTTCCTCACCTCTATTAAGCAGTGCTTGTGGCAATCTGAAACGACTCAGTGGCCATTCATCTGTCTCATCAGGCAGATCTGTACAATCTCGAAAAATGTGCTCTCTGCGTGTGGCCTGGTTTGCCAAAGCATCTAGTAGCAGAGGGTAAGCCATGATTCTTTTATAGTCTGAATTAGTATCAATTGACCAATAGTATTTTTTTCTTTGACCTTAAATTAAACAATACAATCAATAAAATTCCTCTAAATCATGTTAGGCTGACAATCTAAATTTGATTCTCATACGGGTTCATTTATATTCCTATAATTTAAAACATATGTTTCCGTGCATTCTGCCCAATAGCTGCTAGACAGTTAAAACTGCAGCTTGAGCTGACAACTTGTTGTCTCGTGCACTGCTGTAAAGTTTGCATTGGCACTTGTACATTAATTTTTAATTATCTGTTATGTTTTGTGTGTATACTAATTCATACTACAAGCTGTGTGCTTTAATGTTGTTTTTAGGGTCCTGGCAGCTAAGCTGCCAAGGACCCTATTGTATTCCTAGGAATTCTTTCCTTCTTCTTCTTTGTTCTTTGTTCCGAGGAAGTCATACTTCCCGTTGGCGAAAACTCACCAAACTTTACAGAAATGTCCGGCCCCATGCCAGATTTACTTAATTCCAAGGACATGTCAATGTTCCTCCTGTAAGCGTTTAAATTTAAAACTTTAAAAATACCTACAAAATCAACAGTACATGCTACAGTTTTGAAACTTTCACCAAACAGTAGCCCCAATACTGCTGAAACTTTTGTCCACTTAAACTAATTACAAATTATGAAGTCCATCACTCAGTTTTTTTTAAAACCTGTAAAACTTATAAATCTCATCCCACATTTTTTGCTCAATTGTCACCAAACTTGCTAGAGAGCATCTTCAGACCGTCCTCCACAAAACTTGCTTCTCAAATTTTTTATTTATCAAAAATTAAGCCTACAGTGCATCAAAATGTTTGACTGTAGACAGTACTGTAAATATACACTATCTAATTCTTGCTAAATACATTTTCAATCTTCCTGAAATTTTTTTTGAATATTTTTGAGTCATGGTTGATGAAGTTTGGCAAATATCAGAATTTTATCTCAACAAACTAAATTTTTGAGAACATTTTGAATTCTGCTCTCATGGGAACAACTAGAATCAATGTAAGAGTGGCATTTTTAAACTTCAGATTTTCTCTTATGAAGCAAAACACTTAGAATTAAAAACAAACACCAACATTTCCATGCTGTCAAGATGCAATTTATGTATTATCAGATTTTTGTTCAGGTAACAGAATTTCTGACATTTTCACCATTTTTGAAATCTGCCTTGACAACAGCTGCCAGGACAGTGACTCCCTGACTCTGCAAATGAAGCTACACATCAAGTCTCAGCCAATTAGCTCAGTGAGTTAGGAGCTGGTTCTTGGTGTTAGGGGCTGTGGGTTCAAAACCCAGCAAGGATGATGATGATGATGATGATGACAACAACAGATCAAAATGCCAGATGTCCTCAATGTGAATTGCAAGACAATTGTCCTCTAAATCAGTGTTTTTCAACCCTGCTCCTCGGAGAACACTGCCCTGCATGTTTTAGATGTTTCCTGTTTGGTATTGTTGTTTAATAATGCAAAATTATTTTTATTAGACTATTCGAATAATCAATGAGATAATCCGTAGAATACTCTATTCTAAAAATATTCAATAGCTGCAGCCCTAATTGTAATGAAATTCTGTATGGTTTTAATGTCATGGTTTTTGTTGTAAAGAGGAACCACTGAGACCTGTGACTGGACCAATGGACTCATGTTATGTTAAGGAGCATACTTTCCATAGTAACATACACAGCACAGGGCTACATCATGTAACTGTCAGACAGCCACCAGATCAGACTCTGTCTTAAAGTGCTCCTTGGTGCATTAACCCCTCTTTAATGTGAGCAAGACAAACATACTGTACTTGAGCTCCATAGGCAACAGGCTGTTGAGGCTACCACCATGTGACTAACACTCATCTGTTTACTGGCTACACACAAAGCAACCACAGCAGAATGATCATCTCCAACTGTTGCTGTTTTCAATATCTTGGCATATTTCACTGTCCTGTTTGGATTGGCGTTCTGTTACACCATCAATTTTAAGGCCTCTGAAAACCAAACATGTTTAGTGGTTATCAAAAGCCATTTCATTCAAGCCTGAAGCCTGTTGTTTTAAATTTGAGGTTTATCTGATCAGATATAGATGTGGAGGTTTCTTAGCTGTCAAAATGATAACTTGTGCATTTGGACACAATGTTTCTCACGCATTTTAGTCCAGCTCAAGTGTTTCAGCTGTAATTCTTAAACAGAACCTTTGCTGTCATTGAAACTGTCAGCAACAGCTTGAATAAAGTCTAAACTGTAAATGTATGAAAGCAGACGTAGAACTGCAAAAGGAGTATGGGGTTTACTGTGACAATGTGAATCATATTTTTTATTTGGTTAGCTTGTGTAATCCTTGTTACATAAAATGCAGCCCAGCAATAGAATCATTGTTAACATTAAGGGCTGACCGCTCCAACGGAAAATCCATTTTATCATTTTCATTTATTTCTCCAAGGCAGGAATGATAACGAAGGCATCATTATTTATCCCCTGATCTCTCCCCTCAGTGTTCATGCCACGACTCCGTAACCGACAAATCCGCGATAATTCAAGAGAAAACAGTCTATGTCGCTCTTCTCTGCCCCTGTGTAAGCTTCAGATTCACCGGAAAAGCCTTCCCAAATAAACAACTTAACGAAAACAATTAATGGTGCTGTGGGAAAAGCGATTTAATTTCCTCTCGCGGGCCAGTGGTCAGAGCACTGAGAAACTGGACACCTCTTTAATCAGCCTGCCTCATGCCTGAGGTGCAGCATGGCTGCCTCAGCAAGAAACGACAACAAGGGTTTGCACCAGTGAAGCTCATCATGTTAAAAACGATCAGTGTCATGGACCTAACTCAATATGTCAGTGATGACCTCCTTCCCTCTTTCTCTGTCGTCATGCAGGCATGTTTGCCAAAAGCCCTCAGTATAGACGAGTACCATAGTTATCTCAGGGTGTGGGATGGTTATGACATTTCCTGTTCATTGGGAGGTTTACTGAAACACCAGTGTGTTTTTTTCTGATCACATCTGTTTTATTTTTGACAATAATACAGGTAATGAATGTGTTGGAGTTGATTTCAACAATGATGTCTCATAATGGAATGTAAACTACAGCGAATACCTGGTAATTTAATAATTGCACCTACCCTGTGTATGTATGCAGCAAAAATACCATAAACATATATCAGATGACTATAGGGCTTATCAATGCCAGACTGTAAAGACTGAACATGAGTCATCTCATCATGGTAATATTCAAAATGTATTCATATTCATTAAAGGCAGCAAAGCAAGCAGCATTAGGTGAGATACATGGTATAAACTGTTATGGCTGATGTTTAAAGGTGTTGGGTTAGTTGCTCTCCTTGAATATGATTCACCCAAAACAAGCTGCTCCAATAAACATTAGTGAAATCTTGTTCATGTTAATTTTGTGGTTTCCCCTGTTGTATGCCTGCTAGAAACTCATTACCTACCCATGACCTATTAGCTGTCCTTTCTTCAGGGCTGTCTTCAAGGGAATATTATAGTCATGATGAACTAGAGGAAGGTGCAGAAGAAATAGAGGGCCGTTTACAAACAAATCGGGTGTTTTTAGATTCTACTCTTCAGTGTCATCTATGCAGACGATGCGATGAATGGGCTAAAAGTAACATGTGGACTGCAACAATTTTCATGCTGTTTGTCTCATATCTCTATTAGCAGAAATGAATGCCATCTCATGAAATTTAATTTCCAAACATCAGGGCTTTTAGTTATCGAGGGCTGTACAGAGAGGCAAGACACTGCCAGAATAAATGTCTCTGCAAATGTTGCAACTGTATGTTTCTTTATGTTAAATGTTCAAGGCTCTGTTGTGACAACACTGTACTCATGGTCTGGTTAGGTTTAGTCACAAGAATCACTTAGGATTAGGAAAAGATTGTGTTTTGCTTGGCTCTGTCGCTGCTAACACAGCTGGAAAATGTCCTGATATCTTGTTAAAAGTATTCAGTGGTTTCATGCTTGATGTTTAAACACCTTCTTGAACAGCGGTCTCGGACTTGGCAGCTGTGTTACTTGGCTGTAACCAGACCATTATATCCTTAGTAATATAGAAATGTCAATATGGTACATATGACGTGTTCAAATTTGAACATATCAAACGTCTGCAGAAACTTACAATGTCAGCATTTTGTTCTGAAGGTACTGAACAATGAGCTAAACAAAACCTGTACATTTTGTACACTACATGTGTTTTGCCAACAGGAGCAAATAAGTACCTTCATAGTGTACTGGCCAAAATACTCTAGCCTTGAGCATCAGGTGTACAAGATTTAGGGCAGGTCTGAGTTCAGCAGAGGAAATGGCAACAATAAGGCCCTATTCTCTATTTACCACAGAACCCCTGCTGCTGACCTGCTGACATCACCATGAGACTCTTTTGCCTCCGATTCACACACATGAACACACACACTCATTCTCCTCCCGAGCACCCTTGGTTTGCAGTGTGTTTATCTTAGAGCTCGTTTTGTTGACCTTTAACCAGAGGGACGTGAGTGAAATGTCAGGAGAACTGTCTGCTATCTGTATAATCTGAGCCAAGAAGTCATAACAATACTGAGAGATTAGTCCAGGATTGGCACTCACTTGTATTTTTGGACTAATGTCAGGCACTTACACATGCCTTCCTGTTTGGCCAAAAAAGCATCTGGCAACTATGGAACCTAATTTTTTTCCGTGGCAGACAGCAATCATGGTAAAAGCCATGCTCAGATGATAAAAATGATGATAGCGTTTTAAAAAATAATGATTGTGATGCAGATAATGTGGACATGGAGTGATGAGTGGTTGCTCATCTGAATTCAAAGGGCTAATTGTTGTCGCTAATAGGTAGTGCCAGTGAACTTGAACCTGGTGTTGCTGTGTACAAGTACAACATGACATCCCTCATGATGAGAATATAAATACGGCTATTCAGTCAACTCTGGCCGTGTAACATCTGTCATGGCTTTGAATATTAAAGTAGTTTCTGTCAGCATTTGTATTCATCAAGAAACGCTCCTGCATGAGCACTTTAATCAAGTTCCATAATTGCAATGTAAGAGTTTGAAAAACTTGCAAACAGGCCCAGTGCAGCGTCTAAAAATATTGCATAATTAATTCTTAATGCATATTACATATAGAGTTAGCGCTTGTTAACTGCATCAGCTGCCTTTTCATAAAACACATTTAAACAGTTGCTTACCATTACGGTTTTATGGTGTTGTCTGAGCTCACAGATGGCCATTATATCCATAAATACAGCATCTTCTGCCAGCGTGATAAACAAAGCACATGCATGCCAACTGGTGGCAGTTTATTTGAACAGTGGTGCAGCTAATGCCGTTGGCCTAAGTACACATCCACTCAAAGGGCTGTCCCTCCCTGAACTTTGGCTTCCAGAGAATTCTCTGATGAAAGCAAACCTCCTGTGTTGCTTTGTGTGCCTGCATTGTCTGTGCTTATGATACTGAAGCTGTATTGTCATAAATAAACACAAATAGTACATAGTTTACAGCTTTCAGGTGATAAACTCTCATTTAACTTTTCCTGTTTAATCTCATAGCAGTTGCATTACTGTGCATTCTGATGCTTCAGAATTTAAAAAGCAATATGGAAGGAATCGGTCACTTTTCTGTTGCTAATGTAAATCTAGTAAGTTGTTTTAATCAAAGCAACTTCAAGGAACTTTCATTGTTTGTTGTTGCCCCTACAGACAAAAGGTGTTAATGTGTAACAAAAGAAACTTTGCTTCAGTGCTGTGACACCAGACTACAGAGCAGCTTCTTTCCTCAGGCTGTGAGACTCCTTAACTAGTCCTCAGCACTCTGCCCATAGTCTGAATCTGACCTTGTGGCAGGCACTAAGAGCAATTACTTTAATTGCACAGAAATGGCCAGTCTCTTCACTGATTCTCTCATTTGCTTATGTCTATCATATAGAGACTTCAGTTGGGGTGGACTGCATGTAATGTAACTAGGCTACGTACGCAACCTCAGTACATTTATAACTACATTTGCACAAGTCACGTAGTTATTTCAACCCAAACCAACATGTTTTCCTAAACCTAACCAAGTAGTGGTCTTGCCCAAACTCAACTAAATTCAAATGTACAGCAAAGGTTCAGTGCACCTGTCGCTGGTGAGCTACAATGCTCATGTTGTTTTTGGAGTCACTGGCAATCAACCCATTAAGTTGTTGAGGAACATTATAAGTGTGATGTGTAAGTGTAAGATAAAATAGCATTTGGTTAGAACATCAGTAGGCTTCTAATTGAATGTTGACCACAATGTGGTCACTGGCAATTTAGGAATGATGTGTTGGTCCTTGTAGTACATTTAAATAAGTAGGAATAGACTCTTTCAGGTGATCCAGTTTGCTCACCAAGCTGAAGACTGAAGTACAAGCTTGTACAGTAAACACAAAGTCATACATACTTTTTCTGCAGACAGGTGTAAATTTTAGAGTTTTCTGGTTAAATAACAAAACATGGAATCAAACACCTTGGCATCAGGTTTTGTTATTGGCCCTGAAATAAAAACACTGATACAAAGACAGCCAATTCAAGTCAAGTCAAGTCAATTTCAATAAGTGCTGTGCTTATGTAACTGACAGGCCTCTATTGTCTGGCTACAACAAAGGCGTTAATAGCATGGAACTGAAACCTCTGTTTTCTGAGCACGTAGCCAGGCCAATAAACAGATCCCTTTGGTAGCCTCTTGCTCAAAGTATGCCTCAGACTTATTTGAGGGGCAGAAGTCTCCATTTTCAGCCATCTGAATGTCCTTTGGAACAAGCACTGTTTATTTATTTGTTTGTAGCGTTAAACTGTGTGAAATTGGAATTTTCCAGGGCTGTTCTGGCTCATATATCTGGACATTCATCTCATGGGGCTCCTAATAGGAAGTCTTTGAGGACTGTTTACTTTCAATGTTCTGTGCTGGTTCTGCACAGCATGTGTATAAATCAATTAACCAAACGAAAAAAGCCCACTAAAGTTACTCAGTAGTAACTAAAGTAACAGCAGTATGCAATAAATGTATTAAAATGTGTATATAAATAAGTATGATATGGTAGTAAGGCATCAATACTAGTACATTTGTACCTTATTCAATCATATATATATATATATATATTGTCAGAAGAGTTGAGATCCATCTACTCCTGTCCCAGAGATATCAGTGTGTACACCCATCCACAAATAGCTGCACACACACACACACACACACACACACACACACACACACACACACACACATATACACTCACAAACAGCTGCATAATCACACATGTACACACACATGCACTCAGAACACACTCCTGCCAGACACCAGACATCATATATAGTCCTGAAATGATTCAACAACATGTTAAAGCTTGGCCTACGGCATTATGTTAGCCATGAGATTCATTCAACAGACAGAGATATTATAAATCACAGAAGGAGAAAGTGAATAGGAAATGGTGCAGGAGCCTGTGTAAATTAAGGAACTATACTCAAAGTCTGTCACTCTGTCTCTAATGATCATAATGAGAGTTAAATACTGGCTTTGCCAAATAGAACAATGTGTAACGTGTGATTATGGTTGAAATCAATGTATTAGCAGTTAGCAAAGTAATGAAGGTGATTATATTTGAAATCAATGTATTGGAAGTTGGCAATATAACAAAGTGAATGTGGAAGTATTAAGGCCAGACGAAGACGGCCAAAGGTGGTTGTCAAGGAGAAAGGGGAAGTAGTAGAGTCTGTGGTTAGGGGAAGCCCTCACTTGCACTGATCACACTACGAGTGACCTGTTAAACATG
>CAEMYA010000097.1:2219374-2235610 GCA_903131615.1 Diplodus sargus | reverse complement strand
GGGTTCTTGAAGGTAACTCTAGCCAACCAAATTGAAACAGTCCCTTAGGGTTTACTAAAAGCCCTTAAAATCCAACCTAGCACCATACCAAGAGCCCAGATCATTAAGAGGAGAGCTGCCATTAAAGGGCGTGGCTGGTGTCCGTATCTGACTCAAGGGCTATTCATGTCAGGTGCCAAACCAGAGGCAGCAGGGTAGACGTTCGGACTTAGGCAGTTAGAAGCTAGGCGAGTCTCCTCACTACCAGCTAAAATCCCTATTTAAAATTCCCACATTTTAGAAATCTTTTATAGGTTTAGGGATTTAACCCTTTATAACGGAGAGCTGGTCGAGTACCTCCTGGACAGGGGTAAAGCTCGGGATCTAACAGGTGGCGCCCAACGTGACTAAAGAACTCCAGCACTGGGTCTATCCCTACTTCTCCAGTCAGCATTCTTATGATGGGATCATATTCTTTAGATGGGCTCACCACTGAAGTTATTCTGCCCTGTGGCCAGTTCTTCAGCACCTCGAGCCACCACTGCACCCAATCTTGTGTGTCTTTCTTTGTCTTTGGCTGCGCAAGATTCCCAAGAGCCAGCCGCTGCTCTGGGAGAAGCCCCGAGACAGGCGTGCAACGGCAGAGGGTTTCTGTCGAACGCCGGTGACAGAGGGATCCGCCAAGAAGGGGGATTTCCAAGCAACCAGCCGGAGTGAGCTGAGTCACCAGAGCCACAGAGGCCTGCAGGAAGCGGGCGTGGCAGCCAACGCAAGTCAAAGGACACAGAGCCAGGTCCAGTCGACAGCGCAGAATAGCCCAGCAGTCTGCCGATCATCCCTGACTTAGCGCGCGTAGAGAGGTTTTGGGAGGCAGGCGACTTGAGACGACAAAGAGACGACATGGCTGAGGGACAGCAGCCAAGTGATGTGCCGGACCCGGATGCCCTGGACTTGGAAGAGGAAAGGGTCGAGGGTACCAGAGCAGCAAGAAGCAACCCACAGGCTCCCCTGCAGCGTGATCCTGAGGGGAGGTGGAGTCAGCACCTGGGAGGCAACAGTCATCCGCTATCTCAAGAGAGGTAATCCGAGCAAAGATGAGGACGCCCTTGAGAGAGAGGTGGAGGAGGCACACGAACGGAATGAGGTGTACTACTCGGAGCTGCTCGTGAGTGACCAGGTGGTGGCAGTTCTTGGGAATCCTGCGCAGCCAAAGACAAAGAAAGACACACAAGATTGGGTGCAGTGGTGGCTCGAGGTGCTGAAGAACTGGCCACAGGGCAGAATAACTTCAGTGGTGAGCCCATCTAAAGAATATGATCCCATCATAAGAATGCTGACTGGAGAAGTAGGGATAGACCCAGCTATTAACCTCGCAGTTTGAGAGACTGAGCGAGGTGAAGCCAGAGGGGAGCCGCAGGAGAAGGAGGAGCCTGGAGGACGTAGATGTTTTCCAGAGGATGGGTTATGTCGGAGCTGAAGCAGGGGCAAGAAGGAGACATTTGAGCCGGCAGGTTCCGCGCTTTAAGGGCGGGAGGCTGCAGGAGAAACTAGATAAACTTCCTCTTAAAGAGGAAGCTGAAGGATACCTGTCTGAAGGGGGGCGATCCCCTGAGACCAGAGGGCGAAAGCGGAAAGGGAAGACCAACAAACACCTGGGGCACTTTCCGTCTGGAATAGAGGAACTAGCCCCTAAGCTGCGACCTATCCCTGAAGGGGCTCGCAGAATCTCCGATGGGTCGGGGCTGGGGGTCTACCACTGGATAGGTAGCCCCTGGGATATCAGCGGGGATGCATTGCTGGTTTTTACGAACCAAAACCTGAAAATTCGGAACAATAAGTTCCGGAAAGAACTGAAGGAGAGGGCCGGGGAGGAATACGCTGAGGAGATCAGAGACCAGCTTAGTCTCCGCCGGACTGAGCTCTGGCCCCCGGGGAAAGCAGTGGTAACGAGTGGAGCGAGGCTGTGCTACTATGCGGTGATACACCTGCCGATTGATCCGTACCCAGGGCCGGCAGGACTGCAGGGATACCAAGCGGAAATGCTGACTTCCTTGGAGAAGGGACTGTCGAGGGCAGGTGACCTGAGCTACCGCAGGGTGGTTATTTGTGTCGATGGGCTGAGATCGCACGAGATGCCATGGGAGGAGGCGGAGAAGGCAGCCACGGCGGTCCTGAGACTACAAATGCTGATGCCTACTCTGCACCACACCTACACTGAGATTGTGATAACCACTTCCTCTCCACAGCACCAGGAACGCAAAAGCAGGGTCTTGACGAAAATGAGGAAGGAGGAAGGGTCGAGAAATGAGGACAGAAGCAGGCTGACGAGGGAACCATTGACTGAAGGCGAAGGCGGGGTTCAGGGGAAGTTGCAGTGCGCGTCGCAGGCAGAGAGGAATTCACCGCTGGAGATGGGGCTGACAGCTGCGCCAGGACCATCCACCAGACCACCAACTCCTCCCTCCCAGGAGAAGGAGGCACCGGAGGCCAGCCATCTACAAGACCAGGAGCAACGGCAATCCAGCACATCAGGCTCGAAACCTGGGGAGAGGAAGCCGGCACGGCTCCAGGAAAGGGCCCCCGCAGCTCCAGGAGACGAGGGTAGCAGTTCGGGGGTGGAGGAGGACTACACCGATGGCAACGTGAGTGTTCTATCCTTTACTGGGCAGCACCCGACGGAACTGAAGGACCTGAAAGTAGGAAGACGTAGGGGAAAGAAAAAGGAGGTGGAGATCATTAACACGCGATGTGCCACTGAGAGGATGGCCAGGGACCGGAGCTGGGGGATGGTGACGACCAGAGATGGGAGACAGGCCTATGCTCCAGAAATCGGGCAGACAAGCTACAATCTCCCAGAGATATGGCTCAGCAGGCTAGATGAGGTGCAGTCCCTGGAGGTGAAAGCTACAGTGGGAGAGTGGGCTAACATATCGATGACGCCAACCTACCCGTCATTGGCCGCCTGCGGTGACCTGACAGCCAAATTCAGGACCGCGTATCTGGCCGTCACCCATGATGTTATGCTGAGAAGGATGAAGAAAGCCGCCTACAAGTTCGCGCAGCAGACCTTCCAGGAGATGGGGCAAGATGTCTCGGATGACTCCGAGGAGGAGGTCAAGCTGCGCCAACCACTCCAGCAACAGCAGGCACCTGTGGCCCAAAAGACCGGGCCAGACCCAGACCTGGTTAGGGTCAGGACAGATGGACAGGACTTTGCAGAATTAAAAAAACTGGAAGCGCTGGTGCGTAACAAAAGGCCGGAAGAGGGCATAAGGGCATATATGAAGGACGTATGGCACCTGGTCGAAAGCAGCACTGAGAATGAGGATGCGCAGAGGTTGTGGATAACACACATAACCAGCCATCCGGTGGACAGAAAGGAACCGCCACGAAGCCACTATGAGCGGCTGGTCCTTGAGGACATCAATGACGAAGACGCCTACTTGGCCAAAGCACGAGCTGGTATAGATCAGGGCAAGACGCTGTCTCAGATTTGGCATGAGATGAAACAGGTGGTGGTGCCATCGAGATACGTGAAGGCCCTGAGGATGGTGACAGAAGGGAGGCGGGGCGAAGTGAACTTTATAAAGATGCCGGCGGAGACTACCGTCCCGCAAATAGACCACGCAGTGAAGAGTTGGGACCTAGAGCATCAACACTACGAGGAAAAGAGGAAGAAGGAAATGAAGACATCAGCCAAGACCACGGAGAGGCCAAGCAGCAGGCCACTCCCACCCTCGCAGTATAAAGCACCATCTTCACAGCAGGGTAAGCAGGAGACGGAGCGGCCGGCGCCCAGCCAGCCCAGTCAGCCGCAGCAGAGGTCTAAGCCGCCACCCGCACAGAGGGAGGGTTACATACCCGCAGAGGAATACAGGAAGCTGACGCCAGAAGCAAAGAAGGCCCTCTACGAGTCCTGCAACGCAGCAGCGACGGGGCCGAGGAAGTGATGGCCGCAAAGGCGTGGGTCACCCTAGAAAATGCCTACTGGGTGGGGGACGAAATCTACGCGATGGTGGAGACCACCCCCTACCTGGTAGACACAGGGGCGGAGGTGTCAATGACCCGCAGGAGCCTTGAGACAGCAGGGCACCTCGCAGTCCAGCTTACCAACGGGACTGTTGACAAAATGCCATATGGCATATGGAAAGGGATTATATGGGTGAAAGGTCCATATAATCTCATTACAATAAAGGATTTGGAAGAATTGAGCAAAGCAAGAAGAGCACGAACTAAAGTCCGTTCTTCCACCCGCTCCAGCCTTGAGACAACAACTGAGATGGATACGTGAACAGCCCGGACATCGGAAAAGGATTACAAGAAATCTTCAGCAGCAACCAACCAGGGAATAAGATAACATCGGATTTACCATTTTTCCAACCAGCTGTGGAGTATAATTTGGAGCTAAACGGATTACCCATTTTTTACCAACACGCTGTGGATTATAATTTGGAGCCAAACGGATGAACCATTCTTTGCCAACAAGCTGTGGATTATAATTTGACCATTGGAATACTTTTGTTCACTCTGCTGGGAGAAAAGTTTCAACTTCAAGGATATTACAAGACTCTGCAGGGTCGTGATTCACCTCGGGATTGGAAGCTTTCAGCAGGAAGGGAGCGGCCAGCCATGGATCGACCAAACCCTCTTCGTCGCAGACCCAACCAAGTAATTTAACCGACCTCAGCTCTTAATTTGATTCAGTATTCACAAGGTTTAGATTTTAGAGATATATTCTTGGATAATGATTGATTGTAATTGAAATAAGTATTGAGCTGTATGCTTCGCCCTTGCTAAAATCTATGCAATAAAATCAACAAAATATAGTAAAGTTGAAGTAGTGGACATTGATTTTATATCTCTTTTATGGGAGTAAGAGTCAAGTGTTAAGTGTGCATTATATCTTAGGGGTTCTTGAAGGTAACTCTAGCCAACCAAATTGAAACAGTCCCTTAGGGTTTACTAAAAGCCCTTAAAATCCAACCTAGCACCATACCAAGAGCCCAGATCATTAAGAGGAGAGCTGCCATTAAGGGGCGTGGCTGGTGGCTGTATCTGACTCAAGGGCTATTCATGTCAGGTGCCAAACCAGAGGCAGCAGGGTAGACGTTCGGACTTAGGCAGTTAGAAGCTAGGCGAGTCTCCTCACTACCAGCTAAAATCCCTATTTAAAATTCCCACATTTTAGAAATCTTTTATAGGTTTAGGGATTTAACCCTTTATAACGGAGAGCTGGTCGAGTACCTCCTGGACAGGGGTAAAGCTCGGGATCTAACAAAATATATATATATATATATATATATATATATATATATATATATATATATATATATATATATATATATATGTATAAATTCAGTCTTAAAATATTGTTCTTTTGCATCATACCGTTATTGTACTCTGATAATAAATCTGTATTTACACACGTTTCAGTTTTATCATTACTGAATTACATTAGTCATTACATTGGTTGAATCTTGTATTATTAAATCAAGAGTTGGTGTGGATTTACTTTTTTATCATTTTTTTTAAATAGTAACCTCACCACTGCAAACAGAAAACATGCTATAATCCAAGGCAGAATCATAAATAAAGCAAAGTATCTCGGTTGGACCAAGCTTGGAATTGTTCTTTAAAAATAAATCATTAATCAGATGAATCTGCTGTTTAACCAGTTGAGCAATGTTAGGTGGGGCTACATCAGCTCTCACACAGGAAAATATAAGCTTCTGAGTCCAGATGATGCAGCTCAAGTTTTCATGCTTGTTAATACAATTTCTTGGACAATTTTTTCATTGTAATCAGAATTTGTCCCGAGTAAAAAATATGAAATCTTACTTTGCAGTAAAATTCATTTGCCCTCTTGAACTGTGTCAGTGTATTTGTATTTGCCTATGAACGGTGACTGCGGGTTTGTAACTGTACGTTCAGACCAAAGGCGCATAAAGAGGAAAATGATCCCGGAAGTCATTCACTGTGTATTGGGAGCCAGGAGCCAATTCTGCCGAATTATGCGCCTGTGGTTGAACACTTACAACACAGTGACTCAGCTCTCTCGAGTTTCAGAAAGTTGATGTAAAAGCTTTCTCATACTTCATACTTAAAAAAGTCCTTTCCAAGAATATAGATTAGAGCTGTGATCACCATAGAACTGGACAAATGTCTAACTTTTATCTTTGTCAGGACTTGGTTGTATAACGCAAGTTATCCAACTAATCTTATACTGCCAAGCTATGGGCTGATCATAAAACCTGAGCACTCCTGATGAGGAAGCATTGCCTGCTTTGCTTGTTTTAGTGGGACAACTGTCACATAACATGAGTCAACATTACATTAAGCCTATGTGCTTTCATATTATTCAAACTAGACATGTCTACACACTTTATACAGCAGTTTTTAAATGATGAAATTCAATATACAAAACATGAGATAAATGAGAGATAATCAAGATCAGGATAACAAAACATTCTGTCGTTGTCTATCTGTTGTTAATTAATGACTAAATAGTTTGATTCCAAGTGACTCGTTAAACAACGTATTTCACCATTCCAAAAGCAAAATGACAGTGCAGTGAACCAGCGACGGACACCCAGACATTCCCTGTACATTCAAAGCTTGGTTAGCTTTAGGCAAAAAAAACTACTTGGGTTCGGGTTAAAATAAATTTCTTACGTATGTGACTATATGCTGAAGTTACATTTACACCACATACTTATTATGTTATGTATAAGTTATGTTGCATAGCTGGTGAGTGAGCAAACCACAATAGCTGTAAGAATCCCAATACGAGACAGAAAATTGTGTAGCGTGAACAGTACAGCGATACGACAACAAACCAAGTCATGTAGTGTGACAAAGGTTGTCCTATTTATTAGGGCTGCAGAGGAGAAAGTCAGGAAAAGATAGATGATTTATAAATGTTTGTAACCGCTATGTTTTCCGAAAACTTACCAAATTATTTTCTTGCCTAAACCTACCCAGTCAACTATAGCTGTACAATGAAGGTATATGTGTTGGTGTTACACTGCAACAGTCATACGGTTTTTGAAACAGTGATATATGTTGTTTTGGGAGCCGCTCAGGATAAGAATGTGTATCAGCTGCAACCTTTGTTGCTATTCTTTATTCCCTCATTTGCTGTAATCTCTCTACTGTCGAAACTTCTAATAAAAGCCCTAAAAATGCCCCAAAATAGAAGTATTGCTCAGTTGTCTTGCAGTTTGAACAGTTCTTCAGTTCACTTCCCACGTTATTGCCATCAAAAGATTGTAATGATCTGTTTATAATGTTGACATTACAGAGCTTGTATTTATATAACTGAAGTAGTATTTTTCATGTTGTGGCTCCTGTGGTCTGGACTAAAGCTCTGTATGATATTAATAAATCAAACTTTCCTGGCCGTATTGTCTCTCTGCAATGACCATATAATGTGAGTTATGGAGCATTATTTATAAAAAATGAATAAAGCAGAAACGGTTGTGTTCTATTCTTGAAAAAATGAAAGTTTTGCAGAAAAACAGGTTCATGTTTCTTATAGAAAAGCATCAAATCTTTTTAAAATGCACTTTTCCACACTAAGTGAAAATTGTCCTGATCTGCATCCTGCACACTGGTGCTGGATCTGTCGGCGGTTAATTGAAACCTCAAAGCAAATAGCCGCTCACATCTAAAAAACCCACCCTTCCTCAGCCACGCTGCCCATGCTATACACATTCCAATCTGATTGGTTGTTAAAGTTGGCCCAGAGCCCAAAGGATGTCGGTATAAAACTCCCCTGCGCTGAAAGCCAGAGTCAGAAAGCTAAAGGGACTCTGGGACTCACAGCAGGCTAACAGGAAGACTGAAATCACTCTGAAGTGCTGCAACTGAAAGCGCCGGAAAATGTGTAAAGGATTAGCTGCTTTACCCCAAACCTGCCTCGAAAGGTGAGACCTGCATCATCACATTATTAATCTCTCCCGTCATGAGTTAATGGTGTGGTCCTCTGATGTGGTTTGGATCTTAAAAAGTGTAGAATATATTTCAAACCAAAGTGGATCTGACTAACCTATTGAAACAGATGTAAAAACATGAATTGTAAATCTGTGTTGCTGTCAAGACTTAACATCTTAAAGTGCTTAAAGGCTAAAAAGTTCATGACCGAGATCTTTCTGAAGTACAAGTGTTTCTCAGAAATCTTTTTGAACAGACCTTTTGACCCGAAGAACGGTTTTAATTTGTCTTACTTCAGTTTTTATGCTAAGTTGAATGTCATTTTGTTTCATGCAAATTACTTAGGACATTATTTACACAGGTCGAATCATAAATGCTACAAATCATCACCACTGCAACCGCTTGGTTAGTTTTAAAATGTGATGCTGCTCTGATTTTGCTCTCGATTCAAATATCAACTGGTGATTGAAATATTTTTACATTCCAGATTATGTCTGTAGAAAATACATAATAAATAAATTGTATTTATTAAATATAATAATAAAGAAACTGTTTTCAGCTTTGTGATGTTGCATTTTCCAGCTAATCCAAGAGGGTTTTTTTAAATAGTTTACTTAGCAAGAAGAGCAGACTAAACCCCTTAAAGAAACACATAATTCTTTAGTTTATCAGAAATTGTATCAGAAATTCTGAACATATTTAGATTGCAGTATTTGTAGCAAATTATGTTTTACATTGGATAAATCGGCCAACTAACTATTGTATACATGCATCAGAGTCAAATTGATGAGATAATGATAAATCACCAAAATCTAAGATGAACATCATGATATTATTATTACTTTCATGTCTGAGTAGTCAAAACAAAGACTTTGTCAAAAGAGCCGCCGTCCTCATCTGCTTTCTGTCACCCAGGGCAAAGGAGATCAAGTCGAAGTTGGGAGTTTTACTGCAAAAGCCAGAAAATGCCATCGACCTCATCATCCCCTACCCTGAGAAGACTGAGAAGAAGCCGGAGAAGCTGCAGAAGTGAGTTTCTCTCTCTGCCTCGTCTCAAAAAGATGAATGTCTGTGGAGGTGGAGAATGTTTGTTAACCAGATAACTGATGGTTGAAGTGGCGGAGCAGGGCAGAGCAGAGCCCCGGAGCAGGTACAATACCTGAGATCAAAGGGCAGTAAACGTCTGCAGACGCTGCCTTGGCTCAGATGTCAATGTTAAATGGTAGAAAGCTTTGGTTTAGCTTTTAAGACTTCCATTTTATTAGGCGTTTTACTGAAAACACTGGGTTAGAGATGAGTTATGCATTTGATGTTGAACTGCTCTCCTTTTTCTTTTATACTTATTATGCAAAAAATGCTACATAGCAATCCTGTAAGGAAAAGGCAATTTAGTTTTTTTTCCTCTCGACATTTTGGAAACTTTTGACATTTGATTGAAAGTAAAAGAAACCTTGAGTGGGTTCAACTGGAAAAACAAATTAATTTGCCATATGAAAAACAATCCGCGGTTCGGTCAGCAAGGGATTAGATGGGGCTTGTCATTACGGTTCCATATTGAGACCATAAAACTCCCCTGCCATTTTAATACTAATTTGCATCTAAATGTTCTCTTAGAATGACAACATAAAAACATTTATTTGTTGTTTTTGTCCCTATTTACATGTTTTGATAGATAAATGATTCATATTTACAAAATATGAAGAAAAAAAAATTGAATCTGTTCAGTAAATCGCCTCAATGGCAGCCGCAACATGGCCGCATTTTAATCCTTTGGGGCAACTCCAACTGTCAAAGTGAGGTCCAATAAAAGTGCTTGTTTTTGCCACTGGCAGGCTGAGGTTGTCAGCCTCTGACAACATTGGGTAATTGATTCCTACTGTGGTAAAACTTTTTATTGAAGAATAAAATCCATTTTGATACCAGAAATACAAGTGTCAATCAAGAAGTCTCTGCCTGAAATCTCATGAGACATGAGTTTTTGTGGAAAGATAATGGTCGAACGAGTTGGAGTGAGGAGTTTGGAGTTTACCAAGAAGTTGTTTCCGAAAGTCATGGCCGACTAATTAAACCTAATTTGACATTCTTGATGAGGCAACTACTGTAAGAACTCACCGCGCAAATTTTCAGAGCAAGACTTTTCCTTGAACGAGACTTGTGTTTCTGGTTACGAAAAGGGTCTTCTTCTTTAACAAAAGGTTGAGCTCAGCCAATAGGTGGCAAGAAGAATCACTTTTAGTGGGCATAACTTTAACAGTCACGGATGCCCAAAAAGATTACGTTTCAGCCATTACAGATGTGCCGCTGCTGCTAACTGACGTGATTTACGGGACCAATTCTCAAACTTTGGTTAAGTATGAATCCTTTACTCACTAAAACATGGGCCCAGGTAGAAGAATACCATAATTCCCCTTTAAGCTTCTGCTTGAATTCATACAGTGAATGATATATGACATTTTATTGTCCCTGCCCACGCCATTGGTCCTTCCAGTAATTATCATGCTTTGAAAACACTGCAGCTGCTTTGGAAACTTGCACTTAGACATAAGAGGAAGGACATGTGGTTTGAGAGTCATAACTCCTTTGTATTGTTCAGCGTTTGAGTCCAGCGTCTATTAATGCTCCCATGATTGGTCGGACACATACACCAGGCACAATTACTTCTCAGTTGATGTTTTCCAGACTTTAATCATGGAGCGGAAGCTGAGATCAAAGGATGCAGTCTGGCTTTGTGACATTAGAAAGATACTTCAAATGTGCACTGGAATATTTATAGCTTGTTGTGTTGCACAGTTTTTACTTTGCAGAGTTTATGTAGAGTACATAATGTTTGCTAATAAAACATGTTGTCTCCCATATAATAACTTATTTATGGCTGAAATAAAAAAAAAAAGGTTGATTTGCATTTCGGAAACTGATGTGTCAGGGGCAAACAAGATGAAAGGAGTCCTCACAGTCATCATTATTTCAAAGTTAATTTATTTTCAAGGTTCAAATGAGAAAGTTGACTGTTCTGGAACAGACCTGTGGTAATGAGGAGGAAAGTGTTTCATCTGCTGCTGCACTGAAAGTGATCTTCATCTGAACATTTACAAAATGACGGAGATGATCACAGACCTGAGAAGAGCAGTAGGTTAGAGTTGTTAATCAGTTCACTGCAAACTTTTTCCCGATACTTTACAGTTGAGTGCACTATTCTGGAAACCTTCTGTATTTCAGCTTGTATTTGTTATTTGTATATGTTTTGGTTTAAGCTTCCTGATTTTGTGTGCAGGCCGACTCCTGAGGAGGCGTCTCAGTGGCGTGAGAGTCTGGACCTGGTCCTGAACAACAACTGTAGGTTTTCCCTGTCTTACTCTCTTTTTTTACCCACACCTTCTCTTACACACACCCACATTTCATTGTGTCACCACCTGCATTACCTGACGTTAATTCCCTGGAGGCTCGCCCTTACTTAAACGACAGCCAACTTACTGAGCCTGAACCTAAAGTCTTCACCATAATATTTGGTTATATACTTTGCACGGTTTTGTCCTATTATGGGTTCTGAGTCTCTTTCTTGTGACGAACTGTGAACTTGTTTTCCACTGTTCAAATAGTAAAGCCCACTGAAGTATTGTAAGTAGTAACCTGACCAGAAAACAGATTTCTGTCCCCACAATGTAATTAACAGTCCAGGTGACCAGCTGTATACCACCTCTGTCATTATCTAACTTTACTATAACTCTTCAGTTTACAAAAACACAAAATTAATATAGAGCTGGGTTGCTTCACACCAAAAACATCACAAAAACATGAAGCACTTGACACGACATTAGACAGATGCTTCGCATGTAAGCACCTGAAAACAAAACAGATATTAAACACAGGTGAAGGATGTTCAATTACTTCCTCACAACAAGAAACCTCCAATGATAAAACACATTTGACGTATTCGAGTAGCCAAACACTAAGATCATCATTATTTCAAACAATCAGACCTGCTTTCATTATGTAACAGCTGGCACTTAGGTTTAACTTTAACTGTTCCAACAGGAGAAAACAGTCCCTCCCTGAGGTCTGGTGTCTGTCTGGCACAATCTTTTTTTTTAATAGGTACAGTACAGTACACCTAGCTGGGTTTGGTTTCCATAGCAACAGTACAGTCTGTATGCCTATTATTTCTGTGTATTTATATCATGTTAGACATCAGTGTGACCATTTGTTTTGTTCTTCCTTCCACGAATGAAGATGATAATGATGTGGCACTCGCATCAACTACACATGCATCATACATGTGTTTCAGCAGGGTTTCCTCATCAGCCTGACATTATAAACAAAGCTGCTTTCATGTCCAAGTCTTCATGCCCAACCTTATTAGGTTTTCAGGGTTGTATAGTTTTCAGGGTTTCTTTGTTGTCTTGAAACAGGATCCCTTATCAGAGAACACCAAACAAACTTTTACCCCAGGTCCGATCCCGACGTCCACATTCGCTGACTTTGAGACATGTTTCTGGTGAGCCAGTGATGGCTTTTAGGGTTGTCCCACTGTCAAAACTGTGAAGTGAATAAGGGCTCTCTCGCAGACATCTTGGCCACTTTCTGTATGTCCGCATTACTGCAGACTTTGCCTGGGGGAATTACCCTCAGCTCATAGCATTGAGATGTAACCAGGAGAACCCTTACATGCCAAAAAGTCACCTTTTCTCCTGGAAACTGATTCTCTAACAACAGCTGACTAAATGTCTTGTGTATATGTGTACTCCTGTTGTGTGTACTAATTTTGAAAGATTAAATAAAAGTCCCAAACCCACAAGGAAACGTGTCACCATTTCAGGCCCTTGAAGCCTCTTGCACTGGAGCAACTACCAGTTGACATTGTCAAAGTCTTTAAGGGTTGAAGAGCGGTTATAGTGGCCCTATATCATAGCTTAGCTTTTAATGAATACGCTAATCAGTTTGGATTCAGACTGTTATAGATAGCTGCAATGACAATTTAGCAACAGATAAAAGCTGATATAGGATGTCCTGATCGCGTCACTTGTAGGTATAGAATGAGAAAGAAAAAAACAAAAACATTGCTCACATGGGGAGAAAAACAGGTTTACAGCCACCACACATACCAAACACCAACTTCTAACTCCACTGTTTACTTCGCAAAGTGCACAGAGAGCAAACAAGACTGATGATTAACTCTTAATGGGTAATGGTATTTAGCAGTACGTGTAAACTCTCCTGCTAATAAGTCACTTAAGTTGCCCCTGTGCATCAAAACAGGTCCTCGTACAGATGTGACCAGCCGGCTGATGTGAACGGAGAAACATTTTCTCTGCACAGCTCAGTAGGTGGTAAAAGACCTCTCTAAGTGGCTCCTTCAGCACAGTCCACGGCAGAGAGATTTATGTCTCTCCTGTGTTTGCATGCCTGCGCAAATGTGTGTTTGCATCTGTGTGCGCATCAGTCCATGGAGGGTATGTGTGTTATGGTTACATCTCCAGGGAGAAGTCTAAATGATTCCACCAGGGTTGATTTATTGCGCGGCTGCCACAAACTGCTGTGCCGCGATTATTTACCTACATGAGATTTTACATTAACATTATTCTTTATGACTTCTTCCTTGTTAATTCCCATGGGATTCTCAGTGACTTATTGCCTCTCGGATGTAGCACTACCCCTTCCTTCCCCTTTACGTTAAAAATCGCATATGCAACAGGATGTAAGTAAAGTGCAATTTCTCTCAGATAAAAAAAAACATGGATGCTGGTGCAGTTTTTAATTAAGCAATTTTTCAGTATTTTGTGAAAGATTACACGTTTCCTCATCCTGTGAAGGTCAGAGAAGTTAATTAGAACTTCCTGAAACATAAAAGAAAACCTCGCAAAATCCATTATGAAATCATAATAAGCATGAAAAACAAACATTTTCTGCTGGTTGTTGCAGCTCGGAAACACAAACAGCCTGTGCGTGTTCTCCCATGTGTCCTTGTACTGCAGGTCTCAGAGAAAAAAAAAGAAAAGCTGCCGCTTGATTGAGACTCTGTGCTATTTTGAACCAAACTAGCCATCTAGATGGCTGATAACAGCCTGAGGCCAGAACAGAACGCTTATCATCTGCAGCACATGCTTGTTCAGACAATGGGACCTTTTCAGGCATTATGTTAAATTACAATGGTTTTAAAGAGTGGTTGTTTTATCAAGCCTTATTTTCAAACCTTATCATTTTGGGATAACTACTGTGCTTAGTGTTCATTGTTCACCAGATTTTGTTTTTTATTTACCAAAATGTCCATAGGGTAGTTGTCTGTTTTTGTCAATTGAAGTTCAAGTCAATTATCTTGATGAAATCTGGGAGAGCGATGGTCTGGCGATTATTGTGGTTTTCTGAGGATCCTCTTTCTTTTTTTTCCATCACCATGGGTGGGAAAATGAATGAAAACACATTTTAATGGACAGATATGACATTATGACAACTTAAAATACACACAATGTCATGTGCATATTCAAACGGTGCTGTTAATGTGGAAATGTGATATTTTCAATTAAACCAAGTTTGAAGCACTATAGAAATGTTAAGCTTTAGTCCAGAGTTCAGACAGTATCATTGTGACTTTAATGGATAAGTGACTCATATGCTTGTTCACAATTTTCAGCCTATTTACTCTAAAAGGCAAGCATGAAAGGGGGCTCAAATCATTATACATGCTTTAAATACAGCCCTCTCTCTGATACTCATCTTTATCCTCTCTCCATCAGATGGTCTGAGTGCTTTCCGCAGCTTCCTGCAGTCCGAGTTCAGCGATGAGAATATCGAGTTCTGGATGTCCTGCGAGGATTTCAAGAAGACCAAGAACCCTGTGAAGATGGCCGCCAAGGCCAAGAAGATCTATGAAGACTTCATCCAGTCTGAGGGACCCAGAGAGGTCAGGGACTCCTGTGGCTTCCCCCTTTTTATGAGCTTAACTCCACATGGGAAAACTTTCATTTTTAAACACAAATTCTGTGCCAATTCTGCACTGCCATAATTGACCACACTTACAGATCAGTTAAGTTCATGCAGAGGCTAAGAGGCGTTTTCTTTGTTAAGGTCAAATGTGTTTCGAAATCTGCAGAGTTCTGCATGTCAGATGCTGGTAATGCACAAATAAGAGGATATTTTCAACAGGGTACAGTGTGTAATATAGACAGAATCTTACGCAATATTTTACTCCTGAACAGCTGACACTGTATTTAAAATAAAGGGAAGAAACTGTTGGAAACAAATCACCTGTATAACAATGTGCATACATTTAAAGGAGTGAGGGTTTGGTGAACAAACAGGTGTGATTGAGTGTAAACAGATGAGGTTACAGACTCTCAGAAGTAGCTCAACATTTTCCGAACCATTTTCATGTCATTATGAAGCACCAAGTTAGCTTAGCTTAACACAAAGACGACACAGCCTCCTGGCACTGTCCAAAACTCATCTTGGAGTTTCATACAATACTTCTGTAAAAAGTTGGATACAAGTTTCACTTCCAATTGAACATTTTTCATATTAAGTATGTATTTATCTCTTTTAAAGACCACAGTTTATTATAGCTCAAAATTTGCATTCAATTACGATCAGTAAAGATGTGAGATGAGTGTTTTGAACCAGTTGTTGTAAACATCAGTTATTTTTTTTTCTTTGGAATAATGTTCTGGCACACAGGACTTGATGCAGTTTATGTTTAATTTGGAATAAACATAACAAGTGGTTGGGTAAAATAAGCAGTGAGTGACTAACTAGTACGATAGCACTTTACCTTAAATGGTGTTAATATGATGTGGTATTGTGCAATGTGCTCACCGTTCATCCTCCATTTCTGACAAGATACCCTGTCGTCCTCCCACCACAGGTCAACATTGACCACTTCACCAAGGATGTCACCCTGAGGAACCTGGTGGATCTCTCTCCTGCCACCTTCGACCTGGCCCAGAAGAGGATCTTCGCTCTGATGGAGAAAGACTCCTTCGGTCGTTTCCTCCGGTCTGAGCAGTACCAGGAGCTCCTGGTCAACTAAGTCTGAGCAGAAATCTGACCAGCAGGGGTGGGGGGGTGGGGGAGGTTTCAAACAGCAGCTAGTTGAAATGAAAATCGACATGAAAACTACTTTCTTTAATTAAATCGTCCTAATAAAATACCAATGTGTAAGACAGCTCAAGAACCGAAGACTTTTATTTTACTAAAAATACCCAAAACACAAAGGGCAAAAGAAATTGCATTTCCAAATTTTATTTCGAATGAAATGAAAGGTAAAAACTGCCTTTTGAAATAGCCCTCCCTCCCCACCCAACACACACACACACACACACACACACACACACACAC
>CAEMYA010000097.1:2204204-2219333 GCA_903131615.1 Diplodus sargus | reverse complement strand
CACACACACACACACACACACAGACACACACACACACACACAGACACACATGTTCTTAAACTTCTACACTACTGAGAACCTTTTAATTGAAATCAGTCATTCCATATCTTCTTAAAAAAAGGAACGGTCACCCAGAATGACCTGACACCTGACCAGCCTCAAAAATCCGACTGGTTCTCATAAAAAAAGCTAGAAGAACACAGACTAAATAAAAAATCTACACACACCCCCTCTTCTCATTTCTCAGCTTGTAAATGCTTGACTCCTTTCCTCAGCTCCTCTCCTCACATCTTATTCCTTCCTTTCTCAGATGCAAGCGAAGGACGGAGGAGTAGAGGATGCACAAAAGAAAGAAATGAGAAGTGCCCACAGAAACAGATATCAATGTGTTTCTATTAGGAGCACATCAATCAGTCTTTTCAACAAGGCCAAAAATTAGCTCTCCAGCATTTGGGGTGCACATGCAAAGTATGCTCGTGAAATTATCCCTTGAAAACATTATCTGACCTAAACGTGTGCGTCAAGGTGTTGCAGCTTTGCTAAAAACCTCTCTCGACAGAGACTTCTGGGTAAGCTTGACCCCACTGACTGCTATGCATTCCGTTGCATGCTCAAGGACTTCGGTCAGCTCCATATTCTCTTCACTATTAGCAAGCAATATCTGGTCAGACAAGTCAGTGGATCAATCACAATTTAGCAAGCCTGAAAAGCAGCAGCACAGCTACAGCTGGTCCTTTTACATACCAACAGTTTGGAGACGGTCTTAGGAAGAGCAACACTTAAAGTAAACAGGGCTGGTTCAGGTCATTTTAGTACCCTCAGATAAAAATCCACGAGCACCCTGGAGGGCATCGATTTCTTCATTATTTTCTGACTATTATATCAGAGATTTACGTTTGCTCAACTTTTGTTGGTGCCATGTCATCAACACCCTTTGTGACCACCTAGTTCACCTGCACTGGCTAGCCTTACTGTAAAACTTATCCAGATAGACGATTGTTTTCAATACAACATACTAACATTTACTGGGGGTCACATTGCAAACTACATCAAAATTAACCAGATTAATATATGACTAAATGACAAGCAGTCTGCGGTTTTGTCAAGCAAAAAAGCTTCAGCCTGAAAAGATGATGATGAAAATCATTGGGAAAACGCTAAATAGAATGACTGTTGACGTTTTTTTAAATCAATGGACTCACTGAATAACTTCCAGTACGGACCAAATATTTTGACATCTTAATAATATAACTGGGAACAGAGCAAACCCTCTTTTCAATGAGTGACTAATGATTATTACACAGCTCTCTTTTTATCCCTTAGACTGTCTCACACTCACATAGATGGTTATTTCACAGGAATTTCAACAAACTCCCCTTTGGTTGCATCCTGTGAGAGCCCTCCTTGAGAACAGTGCTGGCTGGTTGGCTCAGTGGTCGAGCTCCTTCGCTACCACTAAACTGCAAGTTGCTAAGTTGGGAAAAACAAGTAGGAGGGAATCTCAGAAAAAAAGAAGCGTACAGAGCAGTGATTTCAACAGAGAAAGGTCTGTTTCCCATGTGATGATACCAAAGTTGGACAGATGCACGTGGAGTTACTTAAAAGGTCCAGAACATGTTTTTAGCAGTAATACACTAATCAAAAACCATGGGAGACAGAAAACTTGCAGGGTTTCAGCACTATATAATGCCAATTCTTGTTACTGAGAATCCTTTTGCAAAGATCTTTTTAATAACAAGTCATGGAGCACATCATTTTTAAAGTCTAAAGTGAAAGTTTAAAGTCAAAAAAAGGAAATTTAAGGTTACAGCGGAATTGCAATCACACAAGTAAATTCAAAAAGTCACAGTTCGTAACTCTGATGTCGCATGTGTTTTTCATTTTTTCTTATGCACGTATTATTTTTCCAGGTTAAGACTTTCAAACCAGTTATTTTTCATTACTACACACTGTAACAGAACACTGGTATTCACCTTATTAACACTAAGTTGAGATGTAGACGGATGTGATGGGGGATTTGGTGTCGGTGTGAAGTGTTTAAGTGTCCTAAATATCAAGCTGAATGTAGCAGTCATACGTGTGATTATATTTCCTCTTTATTGCTTTTTATATTAAACAAAAGCATATATGTCATAACCAACACACAGATATTGTTATCTAGATATTCAGCATTTTGTAAGTCCTTATGGTCTCCTAAAATGCAGCTATTTTACACAAATCTGAAAAGCTAAAAAATACTATTAATCAGCATTGACAAGGGTTAATCATGGCACAGATTGACCAGTCTGGTGTCAAAACCTTCATACAAGTCAACATGTCAACGATCAATAAGGACTTAAACAGTGCTGAGTATGAAATATTCGATGTAGCCTTGCATGTACGTTTTGGAGTGGATCACATAAAAATATATATGCATACAATTCCTGAAGATGTATTTATTTTATGTGTAAATATTGAATATTTACAAGCGATTGTGTCTAAGTTATTCTTTCATACAACGATGGAAGCCATGATTCTTTGAATGGAGAGCTGGTAAGGACTCTTCCCAGTCTTTTCACTGACATAAAAGAAGAAACACCTGACTTTCAATTGTCATTTTGTTTTTCTTCACAAGATACCTATTTAGCATCTCGTGATTTAGTCTTTACGACTGTAGAGACAAAGTAGGAAACACATAATCAATGCAGATTTAGCGGAATCCTCCATATTTGTCATTTGGATAATGGAAAATGTTAAAGGCCCCTGATGGTGTTCTAATTTAAACTAACGTTATGTTTATATTCAGTGTTACTCATTGTGTGTCTCACTGAGCTCAAAGGAAAGTCTGAAGTGAATTTCTGTTCTCATAAAACATACAAAAACATTCCCAGTCACTCACACCATTTCCAGTTCAAAGGGGAATGCCAGTATTTTTAAACCTGGGTCTTAGATTTGCACGGCAACATTACAGAAATATTATTTCTTCAGAGATAGACCTTTTTGTTAAATAACTACCAAAAAAATGGAGTTCACTCTCACAGGAGGAGGGCTGTTGTGGGACGATGACGATGTGATCACAACTCAGAGTTGGAGAGAGGTGTTTGGAGTTTACCTGTAGAGGTACACGCAGCAAAATCATGGATGACTGTTTAACTGATTTTGATAATCTAGGTGAGGCAATAACTTCAACAACTCATCTCAGATTTCAGAGCTTCACTTCTCGTTGAACGAGTCGTGTGCTTTATGGTTTAAAAAGGATCTTGCTTCTTAACAAACAGCTCTGTCTCTGAAATAAAAACCTCAACATCAGTCGGTAGAAAAATCAAGCACTTTTAGTAACTTAGGTAGGTAACTTTTAGACGCTCAGCCAAGCCAGTGTTGGTAATAGAGGAGCACAGTGATCCCTTACTGGCTTCTTCCTAGGTGTAAAAAATGTGTTTTGCAATAAAAAAAAACTTCCTGTGTAGTAGTTGTGGAATGATCTTTTTAACTGACATCAAACTGACAAACACGACAGAAAACAGAGAGGAAATCCCTCAGGGAAACAGCGTTAAATCTATTCCCTTTTTTTTGTAATTCCCACTCAGAGTAAATTAATCGTTTTAGAGACCAGAGGCAGTATGTGAAGAGTACACCACTAACACACGTCAGTGATGAGTGAAAAACAGAGTGGAAACAGATGCAGCTGAGGAACCGGCTGCCAACACAAACACTGTCAGAGGCTAGCATGGACGCATCTATTACTGCTGCACTTCCTAGAAACGGATGGAGGAGGTCAGATGCATTTGGTCCCCAAAGGAGGTTAGTGACATTCCTGACAAATGTTTTGTTGAGTTTAACTCATGACTTTTACATGCACCGTACACTGTCACACTAACAGAGGCCGGGAAGGAGCTTCGGAGAAAATAAGTATTACGTCATACCAGAAGCTTTACTGTCAATGCTTCCCAAACCAGGGATTGTTTTTATGCTAGCAAGTTTCTGTTACTGCACCTGAAACCATGTGCTAATATGATAAAGAGAGAAAAAGCAGATAAAAAACCCAACTGACACCACAGCTAGGAGTGCATGATTCTGACTACGACCCAAACACTCCATCTTTTAAAATTTCTGCCGGTATGTGACCAGATTTTCCTCCAAATGTGCCAGCAGATGACGAATGCATTTCACTCAGGATTGCGTGATACGGATGTCACGATAACGTTTTAATTTGCCTGCCTTGCCAACACAAATTATTATCCATCTGAACACATGCAAATATTTCTAAATCTTTCTGGATCAGAAATCAGACTTTAGATTAGAAACCAAAGGTTATGTCTGAATGGAATTTTAATACGGTCATCAGTGGGATTTAGTTTCAACCTATGGGAAAGGCATCTAAGTAAAAAGTTATGCAGACATGTCATCTAGACTTGGGGAAAAAACAGATTTGTACTCCCCAGGGTCTTAAATCAGTGCTCTGTTTACTCAAGCGCCATTAAAAGGCGATGTGGGTGCTGGACGATCAGTGAGCAGGAAGGACCGGGCCGACTGCTCACTTAGTTCCTCATTAAAGTCAGCTCCTCAGGTTGTTTTTTTCAACATCATGGCAAAGAGTTCTCATGACTTCAGGGCTTTTTATACACTTCTGTCAACAAGAATGATCTGTTGTCATGTGTGAGAAAATAAAAGAGCATTCTGTCATTTCCCCATGGTGATACCCGCGGCTGGCAGCGAGATCGACACTGACAAAGCTACACCCGCGGGGTTTCTCCGTGAAGGTCTGAGCGGTCCGATCTGTCAGCAGATCTGCTCACTTATGACTGGAGGTAATGCCACAGCTTTAAATGCTGCCAATTCTTTCCATATCAGAATCATTCTGCCCTCAAGTGGTGTTGTGTTTCTGACATATTGTGTTTGGTTTCCAGCTTTCAGTTGTGGGAACACTGTTGCTCAATGACTGCCAATGAAAATGAACTGAGAAAGAGGTAAACAAAATGTTTAATACTGTAAAAGTGTAGAAAAGTGACCTGCACGCTTGCATCCATGAATAACAAGCTGGACATGGCCAAGTAGTTGAAAGCAACAAAAGCTTTTGATGAGGTAACATGTACGTAAGTGCAACTACACCTAATCCTCTGAGAACTAGTGTCTAATGCAAAAAGACTAAAAGCTCTCCATAAATGAGTGAAACACAGTGGAGACTCAGAAGGGGCCTCTTTGAGGCAAAAACAGAAAATCTTTCATCTCCCCGACTTACTGTTGGCGTCCCTGTTGCAAGGAAACCCTGATCTCAGAGCTATGAAAAGGCAGAGTAACACAGCCAGTTGTCATAATAAGTGGGCAGGTTTTGTTACTTACTGATCTAGTAGAAAGAATAATGGTTTTGAACTGTCTCAAGTCTCAGTGGGAAGAGGAAACGCATGTCAGCGAGGGAACGAACTTTAACACCAGAGCGCTCTCCATCTAGATAATGTCATCTGTTCATTCTCGTTTTACCTCAGTTATAAGGTTATAAAGTTTCTCCTCTCCCATCAGCAGGGTTATTTTCCTTCTGCAGAGTAGAGTTTCCATAGTTATCCCAGTTCTTCCACCATTAACTGTGGATAGCAACTGCTAAATATGACACACTTCCTATGTACCTTAATTCAAGCCTGATGGCAGATCAAAATGCATGATTAAAGTGAGGTTTACTGGGAACCAGACAACATGTGGATGCTGTTATCACACTGTGCACTGGGCCTAATTTGTGTCACAGTAAAGGATCCTTTCTAAAGGATTTTTTAAATCCAAAATGAACAGACAGACACTTCAGTCAGTGAAGATCGATTGTTGCAGTAAAAATTTAAATGTTGTAAATTCTGATTCGCAGCTGCATGATTAAATGTGGTGTCATCAGAAAGGAGAAAAATCATTCCTTTGAGGACAACAATGTGAACATCTTGGCCAGAGAAGACCGGTGGCTTTAAAGAGGAGTGAAAGAATCCATAACTTCTGTCTCTGTTTACATTGTTTATATTGTATATATAATAGTCACTGTTTGTTTATTCTTTATTGTCTTCAATGCATGCACCTTATTCACCAAGACAAATTCCTCGTTAATGTAAAATCCTTCTTGGTAATAAATCTGTTTCTGTTTCTGATTCTGATCTATGTCAAACTGGAACGACTGTCACAGAGGAGGTGGCCTACAACATTACTTACCACCCACCTACAATACAGTACTGGGTTCTCTCTTCAGACAGCTTAACAACCATTCATACCTGGGCTCACCTAGCCCTAGCAGCCCACATGAAGGCCGGTTGGGTCAATGACCAACAAGTGTCTCTAAGGACTTTGAAACTCAGAGCTCACGTGTCCTTAACAACTCTGTGGACACTCCTGCAAGCCGGCAACTCTCCTCCAGTTAGAACTGAAGAAGACTCTTGGATGAGAGGTGAAACATCTTCGTGACCTGAATGACAAAACCTTCATCAACATGTCAGCAGGCTTTGTTTGTGTCGAAGGGAGCACCAGGAGACAGAACACATGCTGTGTACCACAAGCCGAGCAGTAGGACAGCAGAGGAGGCCCGAAGACCACCTCCTACAAATATAATAAGCTGAGTTTGCCACAACTCAGTTAGAGTTGCACAGAGCAGGCAGTTAACTGTGCCTGCATGTGCTCCCAGTCACATCGCCATGAATAAATTGAAACTGGTCACTGCTGTGGAGCAGCGGTCTACTCAAGACAACAATGGTGACCACAGAAAAGCAAAGGCAAAATAGGTTTTCATTAATATTTCCATTCAGTGTAATTTCCTTGTAGGTACATCACAAGTTTGCAAGTCCTATTGTTGAGTCGCTTTTCACTGCGTCACAAATAGTCACAGTTTCTTTGCAGCTTTAGTTTCCTCTACTAACTGAAATTGCATGTGTATTCTCTGTTACACTTCGTCATGAATAGCGAAGTGTGATGTGGAAATAAGTGAAATCAGAGGTGTAAGTGAATCTATGTCGATGAGCTTCCATGGAAAGACACCAGATGTAAAACATGGAGCACATGAGGTCTTCTACGGTTGCTAAGCACTGGGCGCGGGTGCTCCTGGTGGTACTAAGCCTACACCTACAAATCAAACAGTCATCAGATGTTTGTAGTCGAGTAAATATTTATTTTGCAATAAAAGGCCACACAAATTACAAGTCAGCTGTTTCTTCCCAGCTATAGGAAATAGACATGGCTTATTGTTGCTTGTACTGGTCAGAGTGTTGTCTTGTCACATATCTGCATATTTCACCTTCTCACTTTCATGTTGTCTTTAGGTTTACAGGGCCTGTATGGAGGATTAAGCGCCCTCTAATTTTGACTGAACAACCCTCGTCTCACCACGCTGTAGTGGTCACTAAAAATGCAAAAGCTGCGAAAGATTCTCCCTAGAGCCAGTGTTTGATCTGTCTGTTGTGGGCTCCGGATAGAAGTATGTGGACACATTGTAAGATAAAGAAAACTCAATGAAAACAAAATGTGAATATTCAATTTCTGCTACATCCCCCTGTATCACACACTACAACTTCAAGGTTATCTATCATAGCCCAATATTTTACAAGAAATCCTTGCATTGCAACAGCATTCATCAGAGTTTGTTGTGTCTTGAGCTGGATTGATTTAGAAATTAAAAACTTGGTTTTGGGACATATTTAAGCCAAAAGCTCCCATGATTGTCCTTAAAGCTGTACCTATACATTTAGCATTTTCAGATGAAATGGCATGTTAAAACTTACTGACAGGCTGATATCGTCATTCTACGCGTCTGACATCATTATGAAAAGGATCCCTTAAAGTTTTATCAGCTGCTTTACAGGATGAGGGTGCACTGAATCTGTATTCATGTGGGGGGCTAGTCATAGTAACTCAAACCAGATGGTGCAAAGTGGATGGCAACCCACCTACAGTGAGTGTGTGCTTGCATGTTGACCTATAAAACACTTCACAATCTAATGAAGTGCCACTATAAGGAAGCATTTGCGCAGGAGAATGAAGCTTAACAAATATTACCATGGTTGAGCATATACGCATGTGTACCTTCTAATCTAATAATAAACACATCACACACTTCTGCCTGTTTATTCTTACGCCATGATTTGACATGAGTTATAGCTCTGATTCTGACCGTGGAGTGACCCTCCGATGTGAAGGGGGAAGGTCTCTCACGTATTTTCCAGCCCGTGTCATCTCTCACCTGCCCGCCAGCTGCCCTCAGTTTGTCTCTCTGGCCTTCACACCTGCTCCTTATCAGCTAATCCTGCTGAGCTGCCGCCCGCCGGCTCAGCCGCACCTCATCCTCTAATCAAGCTTCCTGTAAGTATACCTCTCCCTCAACACACTTATGTAAGAGCCGGCTTTGTTACCGCATATGACATGTCCCTTGAGGTGATCATTTAACCCACAATCTTTTGAGTTTCAAACACACCTTGTCTAAAATGTTTGAAGTTTAATAGAGATATGAAGGGGGACAGTGCTGGGTATTTCCTCTCAATTGAACCTCTCATCATTATTTGGAAAAGAGCACCTGCAGAGGTAGCACAGATTATGTCATTTGAGTCAGCATGGATTGCCTCTGCCTTTGCTCTTTGGCACAATTAACGATAAACTAGAAAAAAATCAATATATATGAAATAAGCAGCAAATGAGTCAAAGAGGAAGGAGGAGCTGATCCAGTGACGTGAGGTTACCTAACAAATGACGAAAATGTCTGGGCAAAGGGAGCATAATTGGAGGCAAATGTTAGTTTTTTTTCTTATTTTAGTCAGAACAAGGCTTTATATTTTTTGGCATGTGTTTCTGTTTTGCCTTAGCAGTGCAGGTTAGATTAGATGGGAAGTCCTCACTTTATCTCAGATAGGGGGGACAAACAAGATTTCATTGCCAAGACTCCACTTTGTGTTCAGCAAAGTCTCCCTCACTATTTAATATGCTGGATAATGGGGTCTCTCAAGTAATGTGGCACGTTTAAAAGGACTAAAGGGGAAACAGATATGTGCAAGCTGAGTCGTGACCTGCAATGTTTGGACTGTATTTGTTTAATGTGGTCATAACGTTCCTCCATAAAACTGGTCTCTGCTGATCTGCACTTACAAAATGTTCATGTTTTCGCCAATGAAAAGTAGAAGACCTGATCCCAAACCATCGAGTTTCTCTTTACATTGTGGTTCTGTTAATATGACGGTTTATAAATAGATTTTATCTACAGGTAAAGACTTTTATTTTGAAAAACTATAACAGTGTCTAATAATGAAGGTTTACTGAAGGTACTATAACTGCACACAATCGAGTGTCAAAACATGTCACAAGGCCGAAGCCCGAGCATTAAAACAACACAACAGAGAGCAGACAGGACTGTGAGATGAATGGCATTAGCCCTGCACTGTTTATTATTCAGACATCTCAGGACAATAAACCAGAGATCCAGACACGCAGCCCTGGGGATGTATGTAGAGCGCGTGCGTGTGTTTGTGCCATAGAGATTAGTGGCTCTTGCGCGTGCACATGTCAGCGTGTACGTGCTTCATCGCATGCATGATCACATTAGAGTGGCAGATCATCCCGTCAGGTTTTAATTAGCAGGCCTCGCAGCTGCCGGGCGTTAGGAAGGCGGGAGGGAAGATCCAGCAATAATCAGGTTAACGCTGCATAAAGGTCCGATCAGGACGCAGAATCTGAATAGATTCTGGGTAGTTATTTCAGCTGCAGGCCAAGAACGGCACAAACACATGACTGGTATAAACATCATCTCTACATTAGATGCTGTAGATGCTTGTCTTGTCCAAAATTAAACCATGTGGTCAATAGCAGGAAGTTCCTCTGTACACACAGGACCTGGTGAATCAAAACCTGAATAGAATCATTAATTCCTCACTGTGATGTTAAAATAAACATGCAATTGTTAAAGCTAAAGAGAAAACCAATGGGATTTTAGTCGTGAAGAAAAGGGTAGTTTTAGTAAGGACAGGCACATGGGTGCAATGTAGCAAAATGTTTACTGGCTTGGATCAGAGTACTTTGAAATGTGGTTAGTTACAATTTTCAACTATATCAATTGAGATACAGTGTAATTTACATATTCAGCATTTACAGTTATTCAAATGACATTACCCTTACGAAAAACAGTGCTGGCACCAACTCCAGGTGCACAGTGTGTATTCTACGACATGTGGGATGCTGGCTCATCATCCATTTTCAATGCAAATAAAAAGGATCAATTAATCAATCAATAAAGTCATCACTGACAATGTAACACAGTTCTGTCCCTTTAAATAATTTGCAAAGACTCAACTTTACCTTACTTTAGAGGTCCCATATTGTGAAAAACACATTTTCTCTGGTCTCTACATATGTAAACTGGTCCTCCCTAAGCCTGCCAACTCCCAGAATGAGGAAAACAAGCGATTCCTGCATGGTCTCTGCAGCCCACCCACTGGTAAAACGGCTTCTACAGGCTGTACAGATTCAGCTCCTTTCGTTACGTAACGGAAGGAGTCATTTACCTAGGCCGGCCTCATCTGCGCAATGATAGGAGATATCCGAGAGGAGTGCGTTGATCCCCAAGGTGAAGTTCGGTGTGTCCAGCTGTAAGACAGCAGTGTTTAGCAAATGTCATCGCTTCGAGCTAGACACGCAAATTGCTCTGTTGTTGGTTGTAAAAATCAATATAAGTACTTATATTCTGTCCCAGCTACAGAACAACAGAAGAGACAGTGGTTGCGTTCCATTTTTAATGACAACATGCCGGCTAGGCTTCCAGTTTGTGTGTGTGTGCTAACCACTTCACATCGGACTGCTTCAGTAACGAGGGTCAGTACAAAGCTGGCTTTGCCTCAACACTGACCTTCATAAAAGGATCAGTCCCAACCATACAGGACTCAGCAACTGCACCGAGCCACAATTTGATAGTATTTACAGTTGCCTACAAGTATGATGAAGTCAGCTGGAAATTGGCTAACTAATTAGCTCCACTTCGGTCCACTATGCAATGGTGTTTGAAGCAAGTTTAATGTTAATAATATTACGATGGAGCTTGGTTGTCACAGTAAAAAGTCTGGAAACATGTGCAGACTGGAGGCAGAGACGATGCGAACACTGTCCAAGAGTTTGGAGACTGTGTTGGAGACAAACACAGCTTTCGCTAGCTGTAAGCCATTAGCTACATGGTAGTAAATGTAACAACACATACGAACAAACTAACATTATTCAGGCACACTAACCATTCTGAAATGTCCTGCTACAGCCGCAGTCTGAATTTCTTCTTGAACGACAGCACCTCGGCAAGCCAGAGCATTACATCCACCGTAAACATTAGCGCATGCTAGTGCTAGCATAAGCGGCATCCTCTCCCTGAGAGGGGCGTGTAGCAGGCAAGGCAGGTGCTGCCAGACAGAGCTCATTAGCATTTAAAGATACAGGCACAGAAACAGCCTGCTCTCAGTAGAACTCACTTGAGTTACTTTTAGACAGCTGAAATTCAGGACCACGGATAGGTTTGGGGCAATGCATATCGAATACAGTGTTGTTGGACCTCTGACAGCTGTGTGAAAAAAAATATAATATGGGACCTTTAAACACAGATCCAACTGTACGTCCCTCGCTCATTTAGATCAACTTCAGTTACAGCCACAAAGTTCCCATGTCATGTTGGTGATCAGTGTGCATTTGTTTGACAGCAATGTGTGGGCTGGATGTGTATGCGGGCCTTTGTGGGTTCAAGTTTTGCCCTAGCCCTTTATATAACTGGAAGAAAAGCTATTGGAGCAGGTGCTTGAGGGTTTGTTTGCAGTGATAATTACAGTAATTTTGACTGTACATTTCTCACTGTCAGCATGAGGTCTAGTCTCAATAAAGTAGCACTAGATGTTAGAGTTTATATATGATAGATTTATCCTGTCAAAAAGGTTAATAAAAACAATAAATGTGTTTTTATTTGCACTAGTTGTATTTGTTTACAATTTACAGAATAGCTGACTGGATTGCTTCTTTTTATGTATATGTATATGTATACTGTATATACACGTTTCTCACCTACTTATTTGTCCATTATGCAATGTCACAAGATTTATTTCCGTACAGTGTCGCATTAATTTTTCACCAAGATCTTGTATTGATGATGGGAGAGTCAGACCACTGCATAAAGCCTTCTCCAGCACATCCCAGAGATTCTCAATGGGGTTAAGGTCTGGACTCTCCCTGAACCACTGTTTCACAATTTAAAGCCAGATGAATCGTGGCTTTGTCATCTGCCTGTGCCATCAGGGAAGAGAAAATCTATTGATGGAATAACCTGGTCATTCAGTATATTCAGTTAGTCAGCTGACCTCATTCTTTTTGCACATAATGTTGCTGAACCTAGGCCTGACCAACTGCAGCAACCCCAGATCATAACACTGCCCCCACAGGCTTGTACAGTAGGCACTAGGCATGATGGCTGCATCACTTCATTCACCTCTCTTCTTAACCTGATGCACCCATCACTCTGGAACAGGGTACATCTGGACTCATCAGACCACATGACCTTCTTCCGTTGCTCCAGAATCCAATCTTGATGCTCCCTAGAAAAGTGAGGCTTTTTTTTCTGATTAGGCTCACTGATTAGTGGTTTTCTTAAGGCTACGTAGCTGTTTGGTCCCAATCTCTTGAGTTCCCTTTGCACTGTGCGTGTGGAAATGCTCTTACTTTCACTATTAACCATAGCCCTGAGTTCTACTGTTGTTTTTATACTTTTTGATCTCACCAAACGTTTAATTGATCACCGATCACATTCAATCAGGACTTTTTTCCGACCACATCCTATCCCCACTATCCTTCCAGTTTTTAGTTGGACAGTTCTTAACCCAGTTTTAGTAGTTTCTGCAATCTCCTTAAATGCGCTTTAGTTCTATTTGTATTTTGGGCTACCTTTGATCAACTTTGTTCTCCTGATTGTGAACTGTGTCTATGTCTATCCTCCTGTCAATGTTCTGTATGTGAGTATATTGAAAACAATGTTAAAAAATGAGTCAAACTGTGTGCACATACTTGGCAAGAGTCTAAAATCTAAAGGGTTTGCTCCGGTCTCTAGCTGCTGCCCCCCTCACAGAATCCTCCCAACTACTCCCACACTCTCATTTATTTTAGATGACAGATAAGATTCACACCAGCACAGCGGCCCCACTGGATTTATCACATTCTTGTAGACTCCTGTGTTTTAGCTGCAGAATCTCAGCATACTGAGGCTGGCATACATACAGCAGAATATCAGACAGAAATGTGGTCTTTATATGTTCACTGTGGTGACTCATTCTCCGGAGGAGTTGTGCTAAAGATAGCGCAAGTGTCACTGCAATCGTCTTCTCAAAGGAAAAATTAATCAGCAAAAGAAGATGAATGTCATCAACAGCTCAGCATGGTCAGGATGTTTTCAAAGATCAACCCATTTTAGGTCTGCATGGAAAATCTCCTGAAGTCCTTATCCACTTTGATGAGCCTGTATAAGGCTATTGGTGAATTATTAACCCGAGCACTTCAACAGATTTTGCCTATAAAAAAACAATTTAGGCATCTTTGATTCTATTTTTGTGCCTTACTAAGCAGGAAGGCACTCAGACGGAATTAACAGAAAGTAAATATTTTGGCATGTTTGCCCTCTTCCCGTCTGTTCAAGTTAAATGTGCAGGACATAAAATTTTAGTGAGTATATTTACCATATAGTGCGTCACCATTGCAAATGTGTTGCCCTTAAATAGGCATGGTATTGGGCTGAGAGTGTGAATACAGCTTCAGTAAACAGCTTCAACTTCATGGGGATAAATAGGAAAAAATAAGTCTGCAAGGTGAAGCAGTCTGAGACAGCGTTATGAGGACAAATCATGACTCATTTTAATAAAACATGAGAGTAGCATTTGAAAGACTGGAGGGTTCGCTCTGAAAATAAACTTCAATTTCAAAAACAGGTTTTGTAAGCTTCAAACAAAGGTTTAAACGTCATTATTGAAGGATTCGGCACTCAACAATAAAAATGTTAAATACATAATCTCGACAGGCCTTGCCCATTTTCAAATCCACTCTTTCAGCTTTGCATGATAGGATGTCTGGCAAAAATCTGAAAAAAAGGGATCTGAATATGAAAACATGCTCAAAACACTGCAAACCAAACCACGGTTCAAAACCAGGTAGCAAACAGTGGTACTTTCTGGTCAGATGTTTAAGATTTGTATTATGTTTTGTTTCTTTCTTGAGTCAATATCAGCCGGAGAAAGAAGAAACCACCATATCTCTGCTGATTATAGATGACTGCTGTGTGATTACAAAGGTACAGTCTGCCAGATTAAAGTTTGTTTTTAACACATCCGAGGCTGTTGCTTACTAAAAACTACGACCTCATCATCTGGACAAAATGAGGTCATTATCTTGTAATCATGAGAAGTAAGAGCTGGAAGACAGCATCATAAAATGCTGAAATAAAAACTAGAATGACTCCTCATGTGAACAGCAGTATGATACTCCTGTTCATCAGCCAGAAACATCTGAAATTACATAACCTTTAAACAACTTTTTATCAACATGTTAAGGTTCTTTGTCCACTTCAAACTGCACACAGTGAACAATGATTTTCCCTGATCATTTGAACAAAGTCGCTGTATTTGAATTTAACTGAATTGAAATTGGCTTGTAATATACAAGTTAAGCTAAAAGTGTTGACTTTAATTAGCCATGCTAGGGACGTGGCTGTATGAAAACATTAATTAGTCATTGGTCCACCACTTTGGTCCTACCTGAAATATCTACGCAACTTTTGGATGATTCTGCCATGAAAATGTGTGCAAATATTGACGATTGTTTTTTAATTTTCCTCTTGAGTGTACCCATTTGGTTTTTAAATGAGATGTCCTAACTGCTATTTCAAGGATTGCCATGCATGGTCTTAATCCATCTTCTGTCCACGGAGAGTTAATCCCTATTTGAATGGGACTAGTACTACCAGGAGACCTAATGTAGAGATTTAGATATAACCACCATCAGTGTTGCAATAAATGCATTAACACACGACAAGTGAAATCTGTGTTTTACTTCATTTAATCACAGGGCCTCTGTGCTTGGTGAAATATGACAGGTTACTGGTGATGGAATTTTTGCTTTGCCAGTTTACAGTTGCATGGGATTAAG
>CAEMYA010000097.1:2181672-2203830 GCA_903131615.1 Diplodus sargus | reverse complement strand
TGCACTAAATGAAACACTTGGTTTACTTACTTCGTCGCTTTAGATGATGCTGTTCGCAGTTGTAGGCTACCAACGAAGTTCCGGGGAGGCATGTGTGTGGAGGTCTTGCAGTAAACAGTGACGTGACATTGAGTAAATAAATAACTGTGTCACAGCATCAGCTGCACTGCTGTGAAGAGTTCATGCGCGCTCCCGCGCCGGCTTGGCTGATGGCTGCAGTTACCCTAACGGCCGTCATGTCGCTATTGAGTCTTATTTCCAGATCCTGCCCTATGTCCCTTTAACTTTCAGAAGCGGAGCGTCTCTCCTTCAACAGCCATATTATATGTTTTGAGATGATTTGCCTACTGTCTACATGTCTTACATCATAACCGCACATATACAGCTCCTCAAGATCATTGAACCTGAATATGACAACCTTTTGTTGTTCCTGACTCTGTCATCACTTATAAAGGTCAATATAGACGATTACACAGCACAGCTGTTGACTGCTGTTAAACGTGAGCAGCAACAGAGAGCAGATTTTAATAGACTTGCAATTCTGTAGCACTTTCCAGTATTCTGACTGCTCAAAGTACTTTACAAAATCACATTCACCCAGTTGTACACTGATGGCAGAGGCTGCCATGCAAGGTGCCAACCTGCTCATTAGGAGCTAATTGGGGGTTCAGTATCTTGCTCAAAGATACTTTGACATGCAGCCGGGGGAGCCGGGGAATCGAACCTGCAACCCTCTGGATGACCCGCTTTGCCACTTGATGTACAGCTGCCCAATGTTAATCAAAACATGACCTGAAATTACTAAGATGTTGATTTGCACAGGACGAGTAATATTATAGTACCTCTGACTTTTGTGAAATATAGTGGGTTGGGTGGAATTGTACTTTACAAATCAAGTAAATGGCAGAATTGCACAGATGATTGCTGCAAGTGAGCGAAGGCGTTACCAAAGTAATGTGACTGCCTTCCAAACAGGGCTTTAGACAAGAAGCAGCAATGACTGCTCGACTGGCTACAGACTCAGACTCTGATTATCCAACACAGCTTTATTTGTTGAATAGTTACAGATATGATATAAATAAAACAATAACATAATTTAAGAAATGTCTACATACAGTATGTAGTTTTCTGTCCATCACAGCGTATTTTTTGAGAAAACACTTTAATATGCAAGGCGACATCGATACAAACAGTCAAAGTGAACACACTATTCATTACTCTGCACAACATTTGACATATATAAACATCTGAATACAGTTTGTCTTAAATCAGGTCACAGTGCGACCTTCTCTCCTGCTGTTTGGTTACTATGTGACATGCAGCAGATCATCAATACTGCAATATTGAAGCACACTTTGAATTCCTGTGAGATGCACACAACGACTACATCAGCACGGTGCAGGGATCTTGTCTACAGAGTAAAGCCAGTTGTTACCATGGTCACCAAGTTCGACATCGATATCACCCATCTGTTGTACGAACATGTGACAGAACTCGTGGCAAATGTAAAGGTGGTGGGTGAGTCACACGTAGCACAGTAACCATTCTGGGTCGAACAATAGATTGTGACCGCCAAAACTCAGATGATGAGTCGTTCAGTGTCGTACTCGAAATAAAAAGATCAAACACTGGGTCATGATTAAACACTAATGTTTTACTTCTTTAATTTTAAAATTCTTCGATGTCTCTTTCTTATAAAGAACTTGGTACACTACTTTAGAGAAGAAGAACTTTACATGTTATCACTCAAACAAATCCCTCACACTGCTCCATGTGCAGTAGGGTTGATAGCAGGTGAGTCTGTTGGCTGCAGGTAGCTTTAGGTTGTGTTCTGTTATGACAATCAATATAACCCGGCCATGACTCACAGTACAGGTTATGTTTTGCAGTGAAACCAGAAGCAAAAGCTGATCTTCATAATGCAAACATTTAGACATTCATTTAATCCCTATTTTTGTACGTTCATCTTAAAATATTATATACATGAGAGCTGATGATGAATGCAGTACGGGAAACTCATACAATCTTTTTTGTTATATGCACAAGTGGACACACAGAAGCAACTCCAAACCCTTAAAATGATCACCAAAGACTTTAACAGGAAGTTAAAGTATCGAAAAAGTGAGAATTCACCACCTGTCACATTAACCTTTAAGTCACCACTTACCAGTATCTGCCACCTAATACATTTTCAGTCTTTGGCACCTTCCTCTAGTCTTTCTTTCCTGTCCACTTGCTGTTTATGCGCCTCCTGTCAACGCCTGCCTGTTCTCAGCACAGTCACAGTTTTTCTTCTCCTGAGTAGCAATGTGCTGACACAGATTCTGCAACACTTTGGAGTTCAGAAAGCGCCTGTAGGAGTCTTTCTCCATCAAGGTGTAGATCATCCTCTGAGCCTCGCCGAAACAAGACGGGCAGGCATTCTCGACATTCTGCTTCGTTTCCTCTCTAGTCACTGCGTCTAAGTTGACCTGAAATGACACCAAATGAAATAAAAGAAAAGGTTAAGAATTTTATTTTATTTTACTTTTTTCATTATTCCTCAAGATCCATTGAGGTAAAAAAAAATATCAACTGGAAGGGAAACATCACTCAGAAAAGTACAAATCTTAAGTCATATTGCTCTTCTAACATATACTATCTATTTTAAGTTTAAGAGATTATTGTTGAAGTCTGGCAACAGAAACGCCAGAAGGAAAAAAAAAGGGACAATTCACAAAAAGAAAGAATACTGCAAAAACAAAAAACACTGTCACAAGGCAAAGCACAAATAGGGTACAAATAGGGACAAAATACACCCAAATCTTTATCTTCAGTTTATTTTATTTTACTTTTTTCATTAAGAATAAACCCAAAAGAAAGAACTGAGTATAAAGCAAAAGCAAAGTACCCAGCCCCCTGGATAATGATAAAACCATCGAGGGTCAGTCTCTAATCAGGACGGTGCAGTATTCATAGCTGCAGTCACATCAGCTTCAAGTGTTTACTTCATTGCAGGAGAATGTGCAGTTGCATTAATTACTTTCGCAAGCATGCCTTTAAGGTGTTCTTCAGGCTTTGACCCAAAATTCTGTCCTTTCCCTTTTTGTCTTTGGCTTCTTTAAATTAATTTCCGGCTTGTATTGTCGCCCACATTTTCCACTCCCTAGTGGTTTTACATCTCCAGTGTTATCATCTGTTTCAGATTAAAGTCATTACCTCACGAGGAGCATCTGCCTCCACGTACTGCTGGTAGATCTGCTTGGCTCGGCTCGCCCGCTTGGAAGGGGAAGTCTTCTTGTAGTCTTCACAGGCGACCCAGAAGTCCATGTTCTCCTCGCTGAACTCTGACTTGAGAAAGCTGGTGAAGACCGTACGACCCGCTGAGACGGACAGAAAAAACATGTTTGTCTTTAGTATCCAGTGCACCTTATAGACCCATAGGTGCAGGTGTACAAGTTGAATTGTAATACATTTTGTGTAAAATCTGGCAATTTGGGTGCCAGACTTGTTTTGAATCAGTTACACCAGTCCAACCAGAAGCTAGCCAAATGCTGCTAACTACCTTGGCCTAGTCTGAAAGCCATGCGTGTTTTTGAATACCAAACCAATTTTGCATTTAGTGCCAGCGAACAGTCACCAATTAAATAGATATTTGTCGACACGTTTTTTTTTTAGGTTTTTTTTTACATTAGATGTATTCAAACTCTTTATGCTTCAATTGTAGGTCATTTCCATTGAAATGGTCAATTTTTAATTGTAAATCAGTGTTCTTTTGGTGGACAATGCTTCATTTTGTTGCCAGGAACACGGCTGGGAAAATGTCCCAATAGCCAAAATTGGTGGTCTCTTGCCTGGCAGCCATCTTCTTGGTTTGTAGAAACATACAAATCCAACATTTTATTTTCTGCTATTGCAGATTGGGCTGGTTTTCCAATAACCAAAGCCAGTAATCAGACGAGGAAAGTGCGCACCTGAGCCTTTAGATAGGATACATTTTAATCAAACTGATTATCGTCTGAACCACTACTGCTCCAAAATCCTATATGTCTGAGAGGACAGATGGAGGACCGCGCTGAGGCCACGATTAGATAAACAAAAGACTGATCGACCAATGAAAGCTGACGGACGATGTCGGAAAGGAAGAAGGAGGATGCTTATGTTTGAGGGTCAGCGGATGAGGTCATGGAACACAGCCGGTCAGAACTCAGCTGGTTCCCTCAAGGCCATTGATCCCCTTCGGGTCCACGCACTCACACAGTGTCATTCTCAGAGGGCTTGCGCGCACACACACAGACACATACACACTCCACACTGGTCAGTGAGCCCTGAGGGGCCGCTGAGGAGTGCCTCGAGACACGTAGCTCCAGCGCAGAGCATGAGAACGCCTCAGAGACTGTCCTTTGACATCATGAACACAGAATTAAAGTGTCAGAGGATCAGAGCAGGGCGATACAAGTAAACTGCACTGTCAAGTCAACACATCTGCACTGCACCTGCTATCTCTAATTTTGTGACAAAAAGTGAAGAATTAATAATCATTCATGAGTTTACTGGCAATCATTAGCAAGGAATGTGAAGGTCAGGGCCTCGTCCGCTAATATTCCCATGATCACAGCAGCATTATGTCACAGGAGACTAGTGATGTTTGGTTTAAAAGATTCTTTTCATAAACCCTGAGAGAGATCCTGCCGGAAAACTAATGAGTAAGAGCATCCGCCTGACTGCTGGTGTCAGGCTTATTAGCGTCAGACAAAGTTCTTTGGATTCGAACATTAAATTGCTCGCCTCGTTCCGGTTGAGGTTGAACTTTTTTTTTACAGAAATGTAACACTTACTTTCACTGTTCATCATGTGGCTGAAGGATTCCTTCCATTTCTCCACCTCAGCTGCAGTAGGCACCCTGAAACACACGCACAGACAAGGTTTTAAATGAGGTTGCAGAGGCTCATCAATGGGACTGAGAACCTTCATCAGCATAATCAATGAGGTTTACTAAAGTCATTATTGGAGCAGTATGTCCTAAACTGCTGGCTTCCTGTCATCCAACTCAAACAAATAAAAGCTTTGAAGGTTTCCATGCAATAAAACCTAGAAGGACTTATCACTAATCATCACCGATCAATTACCGCCGTAAATCTCTTCCTGCCAGCATTCAATAGCTGGCATTTGCCCACCAAAACCTACAGTACAGTCATGCTCCTTTAACAATTTCACCACCTCAGAAACAACAGCAAAAATAATTGGTAGCCGTGAAGATTAGAAAAGACTAATCCATATTCATCTTAATCACTCGTCTTTGTGTTGTGAATGGAACGAGATATTGTTGTTGATCAATTATCGCGGGAACAATGAATGATTATCGATTTTCTGTGACTGTGTCTGAATGGGCTGCGTGTTCCTGAAAGGGAAAGGTCAGGGTGAGCGGAGTCATTGCTCACCTGCTCATAAAGAGCACTAATTGCCTTTTCTGAGGGAACACAGCCTCAGGGCTGGTCATAAAGGCCAGAATAAGACCTACAATAAGAGACACAATGTGTTCCTCTGCCAATGTGATTCAGTTTCAAAGTGTAATACTGTAACAGAAACAGTCATCACAGTGTATGTCAGTGTAATCTCAACCATGAGGGCTCTAGCCATTTTTTTTCCATGGCAACATGAACAAACACATGATGGGAGAAAAATCAAGCAGGAAGTATTGTTTGCATTTCCTATGAAATAAAATGGTTCTTTAACCAAATAAGTTAAGCACCCTTGTGCACGTCAACTCATTCACCACCAGCATCATTTAGTGACACTTTACAATAACCATCATTGATAAATGGTAAGCTAATAGTATTTAATCACATGTTAATTAGTAGTTATTTGACTGTGAACAAACAACTCAATATTTAAACCATCAAGTAAGCGATGGTAAAGGTTTATAAACACCAGTGGCCATCCAACTGTTAACAGGTGAACTGCACAGTATGTATTATCATTTAGAAAAAATTACAGCAAAAGTTGTAATTTCTAGTTAAGGAAGAAATTCCACAGTGAAATAACTACTAACTAAAGTTTATCTACAGATTACTTTCTTTTAATGATGGATGTGAAGTGTTGCCCATCACTCTCACCATCAAATTTATCTTCAGGAAATAAGTCATGTGTTTTGGACTCGATGTGTGTAAAAGGTGGTTTGGTCAATAAAAATTGCCCTCACACTGAAAATATTAAAGTCCCTGCCCACAATCATTAAAGATTGCTACTGATTAAACAGGCCACATTCCCAAGTATTCCCATGTGCAGAGCTTGTCCGGATGGGAATGCAATTACTGAATCCTTCTAATGCAACAGAACTTTCATTAAGAAACATGAACGTGAGATGAAGCGTAAACACAAACATGTCTTTGAAAGCATCAACAAAGTCAACGAACACAGATTTTTGTTCCTCTCACCTCTTTGCAGCAGCAGCGGCGGCAGCAGTCGTGTTCACTTTCGTCTGCTTCTGATCTGCTGCTTGGGATTCAGGCTTCTGGAGCAAGAAGCTTATTTTGTGCTTGATGTCTTTGGCGCTGTGGAGGACAGTGAGCGGGATGCATTTCAGTTTGTTTACAGTGGTAATATCCACACTGAGACTTGCCTTGTAAGATGACTGTTTTATGTAAACAAGAGGTAAAAAACTGGTTTTATTTGTAAAAATAAAAAAGATAAATCTCTGAAGCATTCACAGTTTCAGGTATTTCAAGGCTACATTTGCTGTCATCTTATCAGGAATACATACAAACACGTTCATGCACTTCACTTACCTTTTCAAGCATGTTGCAGGAAGTGTTGCAAGTCCCTTACACATGGTGGAGCGTTAACGATTCCAAAGTCAGTGCTGTTGTTGCAGATGATGACAGGGAGGTAACACTGTGGGAGTTCCTATAGCAGTGTTCTCCAGTATGAGACAGAAGGCTAGTGCTGTCTCCACCCCCAGCAGTGGTTTTATAGCTCCAGAGCACACGATGACAGAAAACTGACCAATCACCATGGCCAGGGAGAGAAAAACAGAGAGAGGGGGGCAGGCAGGGAGGGAGAGAGGGAGAGAAGAAATTGGGGAGGAAATTTACAGCAGTTGTACCCAAAACAAAAGGTGTTTTCATTTGTGTGTGTGTGTGTGTGTGTGTGTGTGTGTGTGTGTGCGTGCGTGTGTGTGTGTGTGTGTGTGGGGAAAAACACTTAAACAAACTCAGTTGCGATAGTTTACAGGACAGCACATTAGATTGGCGCCCCTCAGTAAAAGCCTCTTTGTGTTCTGATGTTATACAACATGCTTCAGGGTTTACGTTAGCCGGCATATGGTGGTTTTTTGCTCTATTGTGCCAAATTAAAATAACAACAGCCAAAATGTCTGGTTGGAAATATGCCCAAAAAGATAACTTCATGATCAAATGTTAAATGATCTAATATTGTGTGACCTCTAATATGTTGGCACAACAACTTAAATATCAGATATTTCGCAAAAATGTGGTTTTGCCTACATTTTGAGAGATTCTCTAATGCTGTTTTTCCACTCGCACTTTCGGCCGAACTGAGTCAAACCAAGCTGCACTGATCACCAGTTTTACTGAATCCCTTTAGTTTCTCTCGTCCTATTTGTAATTTCAAACATCTGCTGTGTTTGACTGTTTTATCGTGTTCACTTCCTGCTGTTTCATGTTCAGTTACTGCTGCTGAAAACACATTCCCTGTGATACTGCTTCATAATAAAAGCTTTTAAACGACAGGGGGCTTTTATTCTGAAGAAGTTCTAATAACTCAATTGTGTTTGTAACTGAATTAGCGGAGCCACTTTGTTAGCGGTGAGTGGTCGATGTTACTGCAGGGATCGAGACAATCGTCTTAAGACACACCTTCAAGCAGGCAGCCCAGTTGTAGTGGAAAAGCACGACATAACTGTTTGGCCATGTGCAGGATTTTTTTCTGTCACCATTTTGTATGAACACATGAATGGTGTAATACATTCATAAACAGATCCTACTGTCAGTCTGTGACTGCGGAAAAAAAAATGCCAATAAACTGCATATCTTTTTTTTTCTGAGGTTTAATACTTTCCAGGTCATGTCTCACAACCATTCTCAACACACTGTCATACATGTTGTACTTTACTGTTTTGAACTGTGATGTCATCAAGTGTGTTGATGATGGTGTGGAGGTGGTGGCAGGGGGACTGTTTTCAGTTCAGATGTTGTATAAGATGTTTTTGGTTCAAAAAGTGTGATTGTTTAGGGTCCTGTAGGGTGGCCGGTGGCAGCAGAGACAAGACAAAGACAAAATCATAATGTTGCCTGATTGTAGCTCATTACAGAAATCTTGTATTATAACATATAGAACAAATGTAAAGCCTCAGAGCTTCTTTGATTACTAACAGTATGTTAATGATGACAGAAAGTTGATAACTCGTCATCAGACTGACAAGGCTGCAAAAGTTGCTGTTTGTATGATGTATTTTTCTGTTAAACGATAAGAGGCTCACTTTAAACAATATTATTATTAATAATAATTAAAGATAATGATGATGAGAAGAAGTAGAAAAATAGCTTGCTGAAAAGTTGTGTAGATGGTTGATTATTTGAAAGAGTAAAAGCTTGGCAAAAAAAAGGTACAGTTTGATTTGATAGATTGAAAATTACATTAAAAAGATAAGTGTGAATAGAACAGCTGTTCAGATCATCCTCCTGTAAAACACTGTTGGTCAAATATTTAAACTCGATGTCTGCATTAGAGAACATGGTGTCGGGTGAGGCTGGAAATCTTATCTTTTTTGTCAAGTTATCCTATCCATATTCCAGAGTGAATAAGTTGAATTATTTCATTTTAAAGAATGCACTTTTGTTCCCTATGGCAGCTTTTTGAGTTAATTGATAGGCTATTTATTTACAAATTTAGCCACACATGAAGACAAAATCAATCTTGTATGGAAAAAAGCATTTAAAACACCAATAATCGAAGAATCGTGGCACCAATAATCGAATTGAATCGTCAATCGTTATAATCGAAGAATCGAAGAATCAAATCTCCCATAATCGTAATCGTAATCGAATCGAATCGTGAGGTACCCTTGTTGGAACACCCCTAGCTCATATTGTATACTGCGGTGAAACATGTTGAAGCTGTGAGGGAGTATTTGGTGTTTCTGCATGTTATATGGCGAATAATTGTCAGAAACGAGACACCATAGATTAAAACAGCATTAAAATGAATAGAATGTAGCTGCTGCTGCTGAGCAACAGTTATAGGCACCACAGATCCACAGAGATCAGCTGTATAGAAGCCTGAACAGTCCTCTGGCAGAACCTCCTCCTACCGTGTGATTAAGACCTTTTTTCTGACCTCAGTGTGTTTAAACAGGATTGCCGTCCATCCGTGAATGCAGAGACCAGCTCAAAAACATAGCAAGGTCTGTTCAGGCATTTGTCAAAGTGTTTTTTGAATATATAAAAAGAAAGAATTATCATAACAACCATATTTTTTATATTGACAACATTCGTGACGTAAAAAACAGCCAGTTGGATGACAGAGGGAATTAACACAGAGGTGTCAGTGTTTATGAGTCAGACTTTTATTACAAAAAGGTGTAAAATTAGTACAGTCAACTTGTTGTTGGTATTGGGGAAATTTTGGCTGCACTCTGTCTTCCATTCTTGGCCGCCTAGCTTATCTTGTCTTGTTCGTTCTCAATGACTTGAATATCAAATATATATGAAATAGCTTATGGATACACCATTGTTTTGACTGAGGAGGTATGTGAGCTGGATCCTGGGCTCATCATCTGTTGCCACTTCTTAAAGTCCCTGTTGAGGGACTGTGAAGCAATGAAAACAATGACCCTGACAGCTTAGATCTGCTCATTCATCTCGACCTGAGAGGACGAACTGGTTCCACATCTGCAGCCTCACTCTGAGGTGATAAATAAATAAGATCGAGCTGCAGACAAGCAGATGTAAGTTCAAAGTCTAGAGGATTACCATCTAAAAAATGCATGCATGAAAACAAACACGAGGTCCCTCTTTAATTCTCCCTATTTTACACATGACCTCATATCTAAATCTGTAGCCCAGGCCAGTCTTTCCTTTTATCTGCTGCCGAAAATCCGCTCGGATTCTTCTCTTTGAGTGATTTAAGAGCAGCTGAAGCAGAAACGTACCTTGCTGATTTGTAGCTTACATGTGTTGGCATTTAAAGCATGGAGGGCTGCCAAAGGCTCCTTTTTTAAAAGACAAATTAATGCAAACAGTGTGGCCAGTTTTCAAAAGATTACTACAATCAGAGAGGAGGTCGTAATGGTTGTTTGTGCTTTTGGCGAATGGATTTCTAAATGTGCTGGCTCCCTATAATCTACTGACGAGCGTTTTTACACTGTTAACAATTCTCTTTCATCAAACCAGAAAAACGCTGCATATGGAGGAGAACAAAGACCCTTCTCAATTCCAACAAATAGCAGTCGTAGGAAAATGTAATGCATTTTGAAAAAACACCTTTTTGGGGAAACATGGTGACTGCAGTCAAGGTTTAGTCATTATCAATGCCGATGGAAAGTCAAGTGAAGTTTCGAATGTAAAAAAACAGGAACATATCAACATAAAATGACCTCCCCGAGATCCCAAACCGATTTGTGAACGCAAATAAATATTGTTTTTCCAGCTGAAATCTTCCCTGTTGCTGCTAAACTAGAGGGGTGAACACACACCCTGTGTGAAGTGGCTGCACAAGCTCGACCACACATCATATATTTGCAGATATGTTTCCATGCTGTTTAATGTGCTGCAGATGAGCAGTTAACTAGTGGCAATAAGGTGCAGGAGACAAGATATTCATGTCCGTAAAATAGATTAGAAAAGGCCCATCTACGATGGTGTCATGGCTCTAGATTTCATGTTCTTTGTGTTGTGTCTTGTTGTGTCTTGTGTTTTGATTACCATGCCCTCTTGTGTCCTTTAAGGGTCTCCTCTATGATCTTCCCTCTGTCTGGGACAGTTTTACAGAGACACGCATGCTGTGGAAGACAACGTTTGACTTTAACAGTGTAATAGCTCCATTTGGTATCCGTCAACAAGAGTTTAATTATGAATTTTGACCCGCCATCTCCTGTAACTAACTGATGCTCATCCAGACAGCAAGATATGATTAAAGCACCAGAGGCCAAGCGTACACAGCTGCAAGGTGATGATTAGTCTGTGTGTTCCTCGTGTACACGCACACCTGGGAAGCCAACTCTTATCTCTCAACAGGCTTTTTCAACCCCAACCGCATCTCATCAGGTGCTTCAATGGCTATATCCAGGCATCAGCCAAGACCTGTTGATGGACAAGAGAACAGAGAAGCTGTACAGAGGTGAGATTCTAGTCTAATTACAAAGATGAAAGAAAGTTACAGGAGAGAAAGTACAGCAGCATATTTTACCTTTTGAACAGTTATGGTGTGATATTGACAATGTATTTGGAGAGAATTATGTGTGCTTCTCAGATAAGGTTTCCTGAACTTACTGGAAAGCAAAGCTATTTCTCTAAAACTGAAGACTGCCATGTTCATTAATTGCCACGATATTAATTTACTGAAGCACACTCAGCAATACATTTCCCCTAAAATATATTCAACTGATGTAAATAGTTTTTGTTCTGAAAGTTCACACTCCTCAATCCAACAACGGAGTGGCAGTTTTTAGAAAAAAATGAATCTTACAGCATGACACTCAGGTGAAAAGCAGCACACACTGGCCCTCAAAACAAATCCCTAGAATAAAGCAGAAGAAATAGTGACAATGGATTTTTCTGCAAACCACAGGAAGGATTGAAACTCAATTTCTTTATTTTGCAACTTTTCATTTAGTTATGTGAAGTCTTTTGCTGTTCGAGTGCTGTTTATGGTCTGGTTGTAATAATTCCAGGGGAAAACACAGTGAGGACACAAATGCAGACACACATGGGGGCAGGAATAGGGGAACTAAAGAGGAGCTTTAATAAGACAAAGCTGAATGATACAAAAAACAAGGTAAACCAAAATTGATCATTTCTAAAAGAAACCAATATACACTTAAGGCAGGAGACAAAATGCAGTCCGTTGAGTCATAACCGTACACCCAAAAGACATCGTTATCATCATCATCAGTCATTATCTGCGCGAACAAGAGATCAGTTGATGGAAAAATGTACATAATTCTAACATCTGATGATGCAGTACGTAATAATGAGGTTATGCACACATTTCCCCCACTCAAATAGTAACCCTTATTTGTTTTTTCGTGGATGACATGACAGTAGTGGGCCTTAGCCGTGATAACGACACGGCCTACAGAGAAGAGGTGACACATCTGGTGGACTGGTGCAAAAACAAATAACCTGGCCCTGAACATTGACAAAAAAAGGAGAGGAGATCATCGTCAACTTTAGGAGGAGCAAGCCCATCCACACACCACTCCTTGTCAACAATACAGCAGTGGAGAGAGTCAGCAGTAACAAGTGCCTGAAAACAGTTTCCTAATGAGAGTACAGTCTCAATCACGTTTTTATTCTGAGTCGTTTTTCAGCATTATGTTCATTTAGTAAATTCCCATGGTCCCATGTACACAAAATTGGATGATAAAGCTCTTACCATTATGGTTAAACACAGTGAGGACCCAAATGCAGACACACAAGGGGAAGGAAATAGAGGAACTAAAGGTGAGCTTTAATAAAACAAAGCTGAATGATCCAAGAAAACAAGGAAACACAAAAACGAGTCAGAGTGGACAAGAAGACAAAGCAGCAACTAAAGAGCAAAAACAAAGTGCAACAAAAGCAAAGTACAAATCAGTGAGATACAGGAGGAACAAAACCCAGAAACATACGTAGGTGAGACATGAGGAGACACTAGAGATGGCCATATGGGGGAAGGCAGTGTAGTGACACAGGTGAATACGAACGAACACGGAGGAAGAGGGAACAAACTGATCAAGACATGAGGGAGAACAAAGACTATACAGACACACTGATGAGGGGATGGGAAACTGGTGGAGTGAGGAGGAAAAAGGACAGGTGAGGGAAGGAATGTAATAACACTGGAAGGAGGGAAAAATACACAGGAGGAACTAAAAAGCAAGAAGCGACACACAAGGGTACAACTTCAAAATAAAACAGGAAACACAAGAAAAACAAGAAACGGAATCATGACAAAAGCAGGGTATGCTTTAGGGTGTGGCTACCTTGTGACTGAAAGATCAGATCCAATCAGGATATCCACCCTAGATCCACCTAGATCCAGTGACTTCTGGCTCCAAAAAACCAAGATGGCAATACAACTGCGTTTTACCATTCGTACGGGTTAACCCACTGGATATTTTTTAAGAGATGTCAGGACAATTTCCTGGTGTGGAATACTCTTAGCCAAAACAGGATGTTTTCCCAACCATTATCATGTGTATTTCTAGCCTAAACCTAACCAGACCATAAGTACAGCATTTCAGCAACAAATTGAGCCTAAAAATATGTGAAGTTGCAACAAAAAGAAATGCAAAGTCTGGATATGTCCTCGGTTTTGGACGAAACGTACATTGCCAACATTTATTCTGGCGATTGGGTTGCGTGGACAGCGGTTACAGACCCTCACAAACCGTGTCAAGTGAAAAGTGTCTCCGTCTTGTTAAATTATCCTGCTCCTGCCTCTCCTTATCCCCAATGATCTCTCAGCTCCTATGCTGATGAGCGACAGCAGCCCTGCACAAGCCTTTAACTGCATTGCAATGAGTTAGGCAGAGGACGGTTAGAGCTGCATCTGTCATCATGAGAGACACTCAGCGTGAAGAGTAAATCTGCCAGGCAGGATGTGGAAATCAGAGGGGGGCAGCTAGAGGGCTCAGTCTCACATCATTGTTCCATTTTGATTTGATCTGTTTACTCTGCTGGTAGCGTATTCACGTACGGGTCTGCGTTAACAGTTTTCATAGCGACATTCAAAATGTAATGGTTATTAGTAAAAATAATTATGAAATGACACTCCATATGAACAGTGTATGGAGAAGACCTGACCTCATCTGACTTACAGTCAGTAATAAAGACGGCGAGATCTGTTAACTTCAGCTGTCCTCCAATTTATGACTCGGGAGGTAGGTACAGCAGTTTGTCAACTCCTTTCTGCCTCAGGATGACAACTTTACAATGAGAACATGGTCAATGCACCCACACCTTTACACCTCTTTTGGATGAGAAGCTGAAAGGGTAAAGTGTGAGGGAGAGAAAAAGATGGGAATGGACAGAAGAAGCCGGTGATCAATTACAGGTCCTCAATGGGAGGTTTGATCAGTGCGAGAAAAGAGATTTAATCAGAAGAGCAAAGAAGCTCCCTTTGTCATGTTGACAAGTTGTAACTGTTCTTCTGTGGTGTCTCCTTTTCTGTGTCTTATGTCAAGTCAGAGGTGGTTAAACAGACATCCTGTACAGGCTTTAAAATCTTACTTCCTTTATTTAGTACCTTAATTATCCACCTGTTACGCCCATCAATTTGTTAACTGCAAATTTCAACCTTGTCTGCCGTCTACTTCATAGGCTCTCCTCTTCTTTTTGTTTAGCAGCATCAAATATAGAAGTATCATTAAAAGGCTCCATTGTGCTGCAATTGAAGGTAGAAAGTCTCCTCATAAGGGTAGGAGCAGAACAAGAGAAAAAAAACTGTTGTTTTATGAAAATGTCACAGCTGGTAACTGTGAGGAGGTTTGTCTGGCACGACGCTTAAAACAGACTGCCTCCAATAACAAATAGTTGCTCAGGGATTACTGTAAAAGACAGCTTTCATCATGCGCCCACAGCCGTGACAATCAGCATGTCGAACCCAAACAAAGAAGCAAGACCGTTCCAGCTTCAGCGAAATGAATCGTAGCAGAGAGCTCAAGCTGCTGGTGCAGAGGCAAAGAGGAGCTTACTGTTGTGATTGTTCACAGGCCTCATCAGTAAGTCGGTCATGACGGGTCATAATGAGCTGTGATGAGGCTACGTGAGGAGCACCATGCTGGTAGAGATACCTATCAGAAGCGCTGTTGTTGTGTGATAGGGTTCACAGCTTTGATCAAACATGTGGACGGTGTCACGATGGACGAGTCACTCAGTCTTGTGTAGTTGTGTGCGTGGCGCTGTGTGTGTGAGTTTGTTGTGGGGTTGCCTGCATGTAGTGTGCAAGACCTTTTTTTGTGTATTTGTACTGCTGTGGAGGAAGTGTTCTGTATCACTGTCGGGAAGTCACGAACAACTGGCTTGATGACAGCCACTCTGACCTCATGACAAAGCAGCTAGTGTGCACAGGACCACACTGTTCCTTTTTTGGCTTGGATGTCAGCCCCAGTGAGGCTAAGCTGCTGTGTAGAGCAGTTGAAGTTTAAAAAAAATAAAATAATTTGACTGTATAAAATATGGACAGAGCTTCTGGGTCTGAAAAGTGAAGCCAATGTGGAAGTGACTAAAAGGTCCCATGTAATACTGTTTTTCATCAATTTCACACAGCTGTCAGAGGTCCAACAACACTGTATTCGAAATGCATTGCCCCAAACCATCCGTGGTCCTGAATTTCAGCTGTCTAAAAGTCACTCTACTGAGCTCTACTGAGAGCAGGTGGTTTCTGTGCCTGTATCTTTGAATGCTGATGAGCTCCGTCTGTCAACGCCTGTCTTGCCTGCTACACGCCCCTCTCAGGGAGTCAGTGCCGTTTGCGCTAGCAGTAGCATGCGCTAATGTTTACGGTGGATGTATCATTATGGCTCACTGAGATGCTGCCGTTCAACATACCAGTTTGACCTAGAATCAGACCCAGAAGGAGAGGGTCCTGACAAAATACAGACTCTGTGGCTGCAGCAGGATGTTTCAGAATGGTTAGTGTGTCTGAATAATGTTAGTTTGTTCAATGTGCTGTTACACTTACTACCATGTAGCTAACAGCTAGCGAAAGCTGTGTTTGTCTCCAACACAGTCTCCAAACTCTTGGACAGTGTTCGCATCGTCTCTGTCTCCAGTCTGCACATTTCCAGACTTTTTACTGTGACAACCAAGCTCCCTCGTAATATTATTAACATTAAACTCGCTTCAAACGCCATTGCATAATGGACCGAAGCAGAGCTAACTAGTGAGCCAATTTCCAGCTGACTTCACCATACTCGTAGGCAACTGTAAATACTATCAAACCACGGCGACTGCTGGGTCCCGTATGGTTAGGACTGATCCTTTTACCAGGGTCAGTGTTGAGGCAAAGCCAGCTTTGTACTGACCCTCGTTATTGAAGCAGTCCAATGTGAAGTGGTTAGCACACACTCACAAGCTAACATGAACCGCAGCCGGCACGTTGTTGTTAAAAATGAAACGCAACCACTGTCTCTTCTGTTGTTCTGTAGCTGAGACAGAATATAGGCACTGATGTTGATTTTTCAGTGTTTCCTCTACATTCATTTAGGAGTGGCGGCCCGCCATTCCTAAATCCTAGCCGCTGCTCCTTCAAATTTCTTCACAGCAGAGTCCTGCACTGGGTCGGATACTCTCGAGTAAGGTAAACTACAGATAACTATCTTGCTCAGTATCTACTCTTTGCACCTCATCTGCACCTCAATGACGGACCACAGGATGTTTTAAATCAGGTGACAGAATAACAACAGTCTCAGTAGGCTACAGATCAGTGGTCGCTGTTGCCGGTGTGTTTTTAAAATTAGCGGGTTTGATTCTCGTGTCGGACGTTGCGCTCGTGTGCTAGTGGAAAAGAAAAAAAACTGAGTGTCTCAGTCCACTGTGCTTATAAATAATCAACACTGATGATCATTCAGGACATCTGAGCCGTAACGTGCGGGGCCCTGTGTCGTGGGGGGTGACGGTGCCACTCCGCCACTCCTTAAAAAAATCCTAGAGGAAACACTGTTTTTACAACCAACAACAGAGCAATTTGTGTGTCTAGCTCTGAGCGACAACATTGCGAAACACTGCTATCTTACCGCTGGACACACTGAACTTCCCCTCGGGGATGAACGCCCCCCTCTCGGATATCTCCTATCACTGCGCCGAGGAGGCCGGCCTATGAAAATGACTCAGCCTGTAGGAGCGCCATTTTACCAGTGGGTGGGCTGCAGAAACCATGCAGGACTCGTTTGCTTTCCTCATTCTGGGAGTTGGCAGGCTCAGGGAGGACCAGCTTATGTATGTAGAGACCAGAGAAAACGTGTTTTTCATAATATGGGACCTTTAAACATTTTTAGCATTTTTTGGTTGCCAGCATGGTGCCACCCCCACTGTTTTTATAAAGAAGTGTGAATGTATATAAGCCTATGAGAGAAATACATTACTTGTCGCCGGATTCATCACCTCTGTAAACAGTTTAGTATTGAGTTTATTAGGGATGGTCAATATATCGATATTATATCATCATCATGCTATAGATGGTTTAAGATTCTGGATCGTATATCATGATATGGGATAAGTTGGCTTTAAAGGCTGCATTATGGTATACTGATGTAATTTTCTGAACTGACCAAACTGTTCTACTTTTAGTGATCTACCTGTGAAGTGTTTTTTTGATGATATTTCAATATATATTGTATATTTATGCTTTGATTTGCTAGTTCAATGTCTTTTGTAAACTATGGTCCAGTTTAGAGTAAAAAAGATGATAAAGCATCATGGTTTTAGGGCATCACTACCTGCTGGTTGATAAGTCGCTTCCACAGCATGTCGTTGGATCCTTAGTCACATCCAATTAGGATATTTCGTCCAAATATGGTCACTTCCACCAAACGTCACAGTGGATTTACACTTAGTTATAACAAGCTGGGTAACTGATAACAGATGACTGTCACCTTATCATTAATGCAGAAAGAGGTATATAAAAAAAGCCGAACTTCCTTTCCTATTTGTTTCCCACATAGACTTAACAACTTAAATGGCTGCCAACCCCTCCTCTACTATCGACGAAAAACCTCTCAATATTGAAGGACAGTCAGCTGGACCTTGACCTTCCAGTTACAGTTTAATGGTTCATAAAGTCATCACTGCTGTCTAATGTCGTATACATCAACACATGCCATCTTTCTACGAATATCACTACATCTGTTGTTATGTCATATAAACACTGACTCCAACAATGGAAGCCAGATTGACCATGGCCCCTCTAGAGACAAACTTTACAGTCTGCACACTGCCTCTAAGTGTTTTCGGGAGCCATGTCCTAGCCCCAGGCCACAGCAGGCCACAACAGCTACACTGGAAGATGGTCTGTGTAATAACGAACGTCAGAGTGTCTAATGTGAAGGGAAGAAAAAGGGAAGCTCTGTGTATTGTGATAATGTCAGAGAGCATATGGTTTATTACACATCCAGCATGTTTTTAATATCAGAAGACAGCCTGCCAGACCTTGTATTTCTGCTTTAGTGCAATATGTTAGTGGTTAATATCACCAGGGTTCCTGAGAGCAAATAAATGGCTCATGGGGCACTGTGTCCCTGTTGATGGTGTCTGCAGTCTGACAGAAGTTTAGTATTAAACTAGCCCCAAACACACTGATACATGCATTCACCTTATATATTTTGGAGCATAACAAGTCCTGTGTATGTGCAAATCTTGAAAATTCGAAAGAAAAAAGATCCACAATGATGCAAAATATTATATCCGCTACGCTGCAAAAATATAAGTTTTAAATGAAAAAAAGAAAAGAAAATGGGCCGATCTAACTTTGACACATTGTAATGGTGCATTGTAATCAATAACTGTTGTCGTGGTTTTGGGTTTTAGTTTAGTCACTTCCTGTTTTATGTTGAAAGTCCATTCTCCTCTAGTCTTGTGTCTTCCTTTCTTTGTGTTTTTCTGGCTTTACCCTTCCTGTGTTAACCCTGTAATTCACTAGTTAATCAGTACTTGCATATCGAGTCCATGGGTGTTCCCTCACATGTCAGGTTAATTGAATTTTCAACATCTTTTCGCTACTCGTGTTTCACCTGTGTTTGTTTTTTATTTTGCTCTTAGATTCTTGATTTTAATTGCCTACCTTTTTGGATTAATGCCTTTCGAAGGCTGATTTCCTGTTTTGTTTGGAGTCTTTCATGTGGGTCCTTTTTTGCTGAACATAACAGTTACAGTGGCATTTGTTATTATCATTTTCATTCTGTAGTTTATTATTTACCTTTTGTTGTTTATGATGCTGGGAACAATGCTTCCATACTTTCAAGGTTGTTGTTTTCAACCTTGTTTAAGTCCAGACTAGAAATTGGCACTAGAATTTTGTGGAGCAGTTCACGGAACTGTGACTGTGGAAAAAGAAGGTTAATCAAAAGTAGATGACACATCAGGGTTTATCAGCAGTGAATACAATCGCTAAGGACTTGTACATGAACTTCATTTCTGCAAGCAAATGCGCTGATTATGCTGATTCCATTTAAATGAACTAATTTCACTGCAAAATATTTACTTTTAAATGCTGCTGTGAGCAGACTTTTAGAGTCAAACTTTAAAGGTTCAATGTGCAGCTGTAGTGTCATTATACAATACAGGATTATTGATGCAGTGGTGGTCCTCTCCACACTATACACCCAGAAAATAAACACACAGCAACATTAGAGGGAGCGACTGGCTGCAGCATCTACACAAGTTGGTTTATAATCATCAATTGTTAGCAGAAGTAGCTAATTCAGTCCTTTCCCATGATTGTTAATGAACTGAACCATTTTTAAAATTCAATTTCAGCTGAAAACAGGCCTTTGTGTGCACATTGTAGTCCATCTGTTTTTGTCACTTTGGGATTCCAGAAGCTGTCAAATGTGTTTACTTGTGTGTGCATGCGCATGTTTGTCAAAGTGTGTATTTGTGTGTGCATGTGCCGTCAGTCCATTCACTGCCAGTAAAATGATCACACCAAGTTCTCCGTTAGCCAGTCTCGAGGTGTGTAATTTGGAACATTAGGGTGTAGTCAGTGATGTGTGTCCTTTTGTGTGTCATGGAAAAAAGCAGTTTGAGGCCTCTTTCATCTACACTGTTGTTAAATCTCAACCCAATTATGTGAAAATCATTGAAGAAACCCAGATGATTCTCACAATAATGTTAACCTCTGTCAATATTCTGTGTTTCTACACTATTACATTAAGATGTTTAAAACATCTATGTTTTGTTGTTGCATAATAATTCAGTGTCATCATCACAGTAATACAATTTGAGGATGGAAGAGCAAATTTCAATGGTTTGAGTCAATAAGTATTTTTGCCATCCAACATGACTGATTTAGGCACTCTTTGGCCAGTCAGCAGCAACACATGCAGTTCTCTCCTTCCAAGGTTCATTAGAATCAGACCGGCGGTGTAGCAGTCACATCCTTTAAAGGTAATTCAATATAGAATCACGTGACAGAAAACCTGCCGCTGCACTGCTTTTTATGGGTTGAGATAACTCATACAATAACAACGGAACAAATCAACTCTATAACAAGTCTGCACTAAAAGATCATTCACTGAATGTAAACAAGCATCACTGATACAAAATGTTTAATAAAAGAAAGTGGTTTATGTCTGTTACCATGTTAAAGGTGAGTTTTTTTAATGTGATTCCACTTCGAGGCAGAAAAACTCCACAACAAGTTGACGGGTGCACAGCTGCAACATGTTATCATTTTAGTTGTTATGTCTAATGTGTTGGGAAGCAGTTGCATTCCTACAGCAGACAGAGGAGCATTAGCATTCATTTGGATTCCTACCTTTTGCTCTGATGGGTCCAATGTTCATTCTTCTCGCTCTGATTTAGTCTGCAGCTTCTCAGAAAAATGTCTGGCTCTTTGGCTGCAGCATGTTTGACTTAAACAGCTGCATGCCACTTGATTGATGAGCTTGGTGAGACTGAACTCTGCAGTCAAACCAAACAATAAATGGAAAGTTTTCCATAGTTCTTGAAAGGTTCGCAATTCAAAGATAACATTGTTTTCTAATCCAGCTGTCGCTATTTGTATGAGCTATCTGCAATCTTCTGAGTTTACAGCCATACAAGTTGTGGATGAAAACAAAAAAACTCTATTTCTGCTTCTGAAATTTAGAAGTAAAAGTTTTCAAGCATTGGAATTCTCAAGTACCAGTGTGTACGTGTTTGATTACAGTTTTCAGTATTAGGTCTCCCACCTCTTGACACATGCCTTCAAATGGGACCTCTTCAGTGGAAATTTTTTACGAAAGCTTCTGGAAAGTTTAAGAGTTATGATGCAGTTGGTCACATTTTCAGAAATAGATGAGGCAATAGAAGTTTGTTTTCCAGTGTATGGTAAGTTAACATTCTTTGTAATTATAACTATCTCTGAGAAAATGTTAATAGTCCCAACGGCCTCATCTTTTTCCTATCATCATGTCTTTGTATTTCCTGCATTACTGTAAGTTACCCACTCAGTAGATTGGTTAACTGTAAATTGACACCGTAGCCTAGCAGTGGTGTTCTCACGACTTTACCACTTGAACAGCGATCATATCATGTACCCCACTTCACAACCACAAGCTCACAATTTCTACTAGAGGGGAGCAGCACTTGAGCGCTCCAGTCAGTTATGTCACAGCCAGGCTTGGGGAGTAACGGACTACATGTAACGGCGTTACGTAATTAGGAGACAAAAAAACAGTAACTGTATTCCGTTACAGTTACAGAAAAAAAAGACGTAGTCAGATTACAGATACATCTGGAAAAAATTGGGATTATTAGTTGGATTACAATTAAAATATATGATGATGAATGAATGTGAATGAATGAATTAATGTAACACTTGCCGATGCGGCAATGCCGTATGCACTCGCGCACACATTACTGCAGCTCACGACAAGTCAGTCACAACGACGCTCTGCTCTCAAGTGAAGCCAGACGGCTCATTATGGCCTCGAGCGCTAGAGAAATAAACGCTTTCACTGCGTAGAAATTTCGGCATGACTTCGGGGGGAACAACATCACTGTACAGTGCAAGCCAGCTGTGCACATACTGTCATTGTCCAAGGACTCCACATCTAATTTAAAGAAACATTTAATGGTAAGCGAAACTGCGAACGTTAGCTAGCTATACAGCAATTCTGTTAGCTAAAGTTAACATGAGTTAGCCTGCTAACCAGGCTCGGGCTGTCAGTGTTACTACTACTACTACTACTACTACTGCTGCTACTACTACTACTACTACTACTACTAGTAAATGATCACAGAAGTTTTTATTTCT
>CAEMYA010000097.1:2169274-2181171 GCA_903131615.1 Diplodus sargus | reverse complement strand
ACCAGGCTCGGGCTGTCAGTGTTACTACTACTACTACTACTACTACTACTGCTGCTACTACTACTACTACTACTACTAATAAATGATCACAGAAGTTTTTATTTCTGATATAATTTAACTGCTGTAGTACGAAGGCTCGTTTTGGTTCGCTCCCGTTTTCCCTGTTAAAATTAAGACATTACATTGTTAATACAAACTCAAGACTTCCTGTGTCCGTCTCAAATGAAAATTCCTGTAGCATAAATAACTCAGTAGGCTTTTATTTTGAAACATTTGCACGGACTTCATCGTGGAAAACTCGTTGACTTGCGAGGGCTCCATAGGTCGTTGAAATGTAGCTACTGCCACCTTGTGGGGCTTGTACGTTACAAAATTGCCTGAAACACCTGAAGTGACTGAAATGGGTCACTTGCACACATCTTATGGATATTTCTTCTTTCTTGTCTTTACTTGCATTTGTATTGAGGTAATCCAAAAGTAACTTAAAGTAATCAAGTTACATTACTTTAATATTGTGGTACTTGGATTACATTACTGACTACATTTTTTAACAGGTAATTAGTAACTGTAACAGACTACATTTTTAAAGTAACCCTCCCAACCCTGGTCACAGCAGGTGTTTTGCTACTGAGACTAAATACAAGACATCTGCATGACATTACTGATTGGTGAATTGACATTACCATACTGATTCTACACCAAAACAATATAAAAAGAACATGTTATGTAACACCCATAAGAGATTGTGTGTGTGTGAGACAGAGACATACTGCATAGAACACTCAGTGAACTGTGTTGTATCTCCTTGAGGGACGACTGGCCCACCGGCACAGTGAACACTTGATCCCAGTGGGTCAGCACAGAGATGGAGAAACAACAGCGGCTGTAATCTAATGTGCAGCTCAGTTTATTCAAATAAACCCACCTAAACTGCATTTTATCAATATCTTTTTCCTTAATATCATACATAAGAAATTAAAGCATTGGAAATACTCCTCCAGGTGGGCAGGTATCTATTCATATTGCTTTGGTTAATACTAGCTAGTGTTCCAAATCTAGCACAAGATTTATTAAAGCTATAATATGTCACATCTCTGTATTAAAATGGAAATCCAAAACAACTAGATATTTGGTATGTATTTGAAATCTGACATATTCTTTAAAGTAACTGTGCGTTTAACTTGGTCCCTGTCTCTATAACTCTCTATAAGAATCATAGAGTGAGGAAGGAAGTTTACCCTTAGCACTTAAGCACTTAAGATATCCTTGATAAATAGCAGCTATTATGCTCAGACAAAGGCTTCGAAAATTGTTTCTATTTTTTTTAATTCTTACTTTATTGACGGTGATATGTTGTGGTTTCTTTCTTGTGACAAATGTAGTTATTGTACCTGTATTGCTTTGGACAAAAGCTTGAGTCAGCATCTTTTGGGGTTGAAAAGTACAAGTTTAAAAATGTTTTTAGAACTTGGGTGTGCAGTTAGAAAAAAGCGAGCTGACCAGATCTCTGTAGCTTGATCCTTGGCTGCTACTGGCATAGAGTACCTAAATCTTGGGTGAACTTTCAGTGGCCATGTGAGACTCCGGGTTAGAGCCAGCGTCTTCTTATCAGAAGGTGTGGTTCAATTCTGGTCGTGGTCTGCATGTCTTTGGGATACTGATACTGAACCCCAAACTGCTCCTGATGTGCTGGTCAGCACCTTGCATGGCAGCCATTGCCATGAATGTATGAATTACTGTAAGTCTTATTATTATTATTATTATTAGGTTAATGGTGGTTAATACTAATTCAGTCAGTAGTGACGTCAGCCTAACAATGAATTAGACATTACTATTCTTATTTACTATAACATTTGCTTAGGGAACAATATGCTTTAACAACATAGGAGGGGGTAGAGGATTGATCCGTACACTAAAAGCCTTTTCACACCAAGTACTGATTTTAATCCAAAACATTCACACACATCAAAACTGATTTCATGGCCATGCAGCTGCAGAACATTCATGTGGGGGAAGAAATGTTCTGATGGACCTTGATGTCAGTGGTTTACTAGCTGAACACCGCAAGGACTACCTCCACAACCAAGTCAAGGACAATAACATATATGACTTGAGATCACCAAGCAGCTGGAATACAATGATGCTAATTGACTGTAACTGATGTTCACTTGCCTTTGTTGTCAACAATTGATTTCATCATTTACAGTCAAAGGAATTTTTCAAGAAGGAGTTCAAGCAGTTATTGCATGGTAACAAAGTGGGCAGATAAAAATATGAAGACCGACAAAAGTTCTTGCAAGTCTGAGAAACACTGTGATCCTTCTCCCCCACAGTGAGACCTGAGAGACGGATGAGATGGACTGTTTCTCAGTCATGACCCTCAGGCAACAGTTGTTCATCATCTCCCCCTTAATTTTATTCCTCTTCTCCTTTGCTGGTCACTGCCCTCTGATATGAATCACTGCTGATAAATCAACTGTTTGGTGACGTCAGAGATCTGTCTCTGTTCTGCTGAGGATGCTCTGAGTATGTGAGGTGATGACCTTACATGTCGTCAGTAATGCGAGTGCAACAGAATCATATTTGATGACAATTGAGTACTTTCTCTGTGTACATGTGTGCATGCTCTTCATATAATGTGTCCATCATGGAACTTTCAGTTTGCACCGCTGTAGTATTATGTCATGTAATCTTTTTCTCTGAATAAATATTTCATTTTGATAATCATTTCAATGTATTCATTGTAAACCAATTAGGGCCACCGCAGCTTCCACTGCAGCATCGGCTCACGCATGTAAAAAAAAACAAAAAAAAAACATAAGAGGGCTGAGTGTGTGTTAAAGCAAGTGTCAGCTGTTGGTCTATTGTTAAACTATATTGTAGCACCACCTTGTGTCTGGTTCAAGACAGTGGAACCTCACAGTTAGTCCCTGAGAACTAACACAGAATTTCCAGGAAAAAGGACATAATCACAGATATTCATCTCAATCTAAATCCTTCCCCTGATGATGTGCAAACAAGTTGAGCAATATGTTTTACTTTTTTCAACGCCAAAAGTTTCTTCTTTCTTTTTGTCTTTATCTGGTAAACATAATGGAGGTATTAAAGCAACTAACTAAGTTCTCTAAGCCCTTTCAAAACCTGTATTTTACCAGGACATGTTACATCAGAGGACAACTTGGTCATCCCTCTGCTCTGGCTGGTCGCCAAAGAAAGAAAGCTCTTTGGTTCTAATTCTTTTTTTAAAAACCTAACCCTGGGACTGAGGAGGAAAGGTCACTGTTACCTAAATAAAAACTTGAGGTCACTTGAGGTTGAACATTCATATGTACATGTAAGAGTATTTTATATGTTCATTGCATTGTGGAGATATAAAGTGGCATTTAGGTTCATAAAACAAATGCTTTTGTTGGTTCCCCAGTGTTCTGCTCAGCACAGATTCAGCAGTCACTCTGGAAGGCGTGTTTCTGTGTTCCATGTACTCCATATTCTGTCCATTTACAAGTGGCAACAAGTACATTTATAAACATATAATGTGATATATATTTTATTTTTAGAATGATACTTTCAATCCGAGACAACTAAGAAACTCAGTGTGTGAGAACTGATTACTGAGTCTGCGGAACATTTCACGAGAAAGCCACATTCTTTCTTAAGAATTCTTTTGAACTCAAACCTGATGTAACACGCTGAAAAGAGGAAAGTGAAAAAACACTTTGCAAGATTTATTAAACCACAACTGATTAAGAATTTTCTCTCTGCCAATCATTAATGACTTGAATTCACTGCTTTTCAGGCATAACTGGTGGACTTTAAAGGCATGCTATGTAGGATTTATCCATCTATGCTGTTATTAAAGACACAATTCAAAGGAGGAGCTGGAGGAAGTGTCCGGGGAGAGGGAAGTCTGGGTGTCCCTGCTCAGACAGCTGCCCCTGCAACCCGGCCCCGGATAAGCGGAAGAAAATGGATGAATGGATGGACAATTTAAAGGTGAAAGATAGGGCCTCATTCCAAGGTCGTCAAATACTCGTGCTTTAGGTTGGCGAGACACACACACACACACACAAAAAAAGCAGTCTAATGGAAGATGTCTAATGAACTAAAGAACTAGATGCCATGCAGGGGGAGGAAAAACACCATGACAACCCAAACATCGCTCTTAATAAGAACATATAACTCATCTATAAAGCATTAATGAATGATTTGTTTGAACTCTTAATAAAGGGTGCCTTATTAGAAAGTTGAAGCACATTACCCAGGTCAAACTGCTCATTTGGCTGGGTGAGACTGATGGGGACAAAGGCCAAAGGAAAACCATGAAAACAAAGTCAAAGCTAGATGCCATCCCCCACCCAACACAAGAAAACAAAGAGGTCTTCTTAATGAACAACAGCTCTAGATGCTCACAGTATTTAGTGTTGCCTATACAAAATGGATACATTATGAATAGTTATCACATGACCAAAAAGTGAAGAATGTATAAAAGTGCCACATTGACTGTGATCACACCTACTAATCACATGACCAATGATGCTTTGCAACCTTGCAAAATGGCATTGCCCAAAGGATGTGGCCAGTAGTCAATATAAAGCAGATCATACACTGTTGTGTGAAAGGGTCGACTCGACTGACAACCCAAAAACACCAGGTCGAGGCTTCTGCCGCCATGATGCGTGCTCTGCAGAAGTTTCTGCTCTTTCATGCTCTGACATGTCTCGGACGGAATGGTAAGCTGCTCAATCTGACTGCTTTTCTCCTGCCTGCCAAGGTGATGTGAACTCATTTTAACATCTCTTTATTTTCTTCTCATGTTTTCAGCACTTGGGACTGAAATCATACACGGGCAAATCGCTCCAGGGAACCAGATGCTGTATATGGCCTCAGTGCAGACCAGATACGGACACCACTGTGGAGGCTCCCTCATCAGCGACAACTTTGTCCTCACTGCTGCACACTGTGATAATGAGTGAGTTAAGTTTCAGAATTAACAGAAATGTTTTATTTTGTGAATTACATAAACTCAAAACAAATGTAAAATCTGTTGCTTTGTTTTGTTGTTAGCAAAACATCCTGAGAAAATCTACTGACGACCTTTCAATTCTAACTTTTTCCAGGGGACTGGCGAGGGTTGTTTTGGGGACCCACAATCTCAGAAGCAGGGGGACAGTGAGAAACATTGTGCAGAGATGCAAACACCCTTATTATCAGCATCACACAACAGGAAGTGACATCATGCTCCTCAAAGTAAGCATATACTCTTTCAGCCCATTTGTCCCGGATGATGTCTTGTGTGTTACAATCAAATTAGATGCATTTAAGATTTGCATGTTTATTTTTTCTTTGAGGGTAAATGTCAAAAGGGGCAAAAAAAACCTATGCTGAGTACAACTGTCCTTGAAATTCTAACCAAGACACAGCACTATCAAAGCTGTTATATTTTAGTGTTAACTTTCATTTAAAAGATGGATCAGCTCCAACTGACCAACAAGAGTTACACCATATTCAGACACTGTTCATTTCTACGTACTGTTTTTGTGTCTCCAGCTGTCTCACGGAGTTCCAGAGGGTGGAACAATACGACGCATTCCACTTCCCCCTCCTAACATGAACCTACAGCACAACCAAATGTGCCATGTGGCTGGATGGGGAATGACCGAAGCTGGTAGAGGTGTTACTGACCTGAGAGTGGTGGATGTGTCTGTCGTCGACCAGAATGTCTGTAGGCGGCAATGGTCTTGGATACCTGCCAATGTCATCTGTGCAGGTGGATATCAAACACTCAAAGGAGCCTGCTATGTAAGTTTTCTGTCAGTTTTGGGAAAGTTTATCAACACATTGTTTTTTGTATCAAAATATCAAGATATTTCCATTTTACAGGGTGATTCTGGTGGTCCTCTGGTGTGCAACGGGATGGCTGCTGGTGTTGTATCTTACGGAGATCACGGTTGTAGGGACCCACGTTTTCCAAATGTCTATACAGACGTGTCCAAGTTCCGTCCCTGGATCAACCAGATTATCAGGCACAATGGTTGTTAAATGCAACAATGTTACACTTTGCTTTAGCAAACCTTCATTGTATTCAGGGGGTGCAGTTATGTCGAAGTCACTCTGTCAGTGTTTGCTCCTTGACACAAAGCAAAATAAAAAATTAAAAAAAAATCCAAGATTGTTTTCTCTTTTCTTCATCTGAAGTCACAAATGGCATTTTGATTGTTTTTCCACAAACTGTCTTTGGGTGATTAGATATAGCATGCAGTAGAGTTACTGTAACTGTCATATGTTGGACAATATTCATTAGTAATATTCATTCATTATTCTTTAGTCAAAGAAGCAGGTTAGTGAACACACTCGCTAACAGAGACTTGATTACAATAAGGCACATTATCAGAGAAGCAGTGTGTTGAAAAGATTAACAATCAATGAACATGTGAATTAACTTAACCAGAGAAGAGACCGAGCTATTTAATCCTTTCAACAATTATTATCATTACATCATTATTTAAGTTTCAATATAGCTCAGTGTCTTCTAATGTTACCGAAGCTCTCCAGAATGAAGGTCCTGCTATAATGTTAAGCAGCTGTTAGCTCCAGAATATGGTCTGGGTGAGAAGACCATTAAATAAAGAATAGTAAATAGTAATAGTAAGAAAACCAAATGTATCAGAGCATTTACACTAATTCAATGATTATTGACAATCAATTAAAAATTAAACAGTCCTCCTCGTGTGCAGTAAATCAACTACATCAGGACAAAGAACACCTTAGAAATTAACATATTGACTTTTGCTGTTGTCTGTCGGTTTCTGCTCTACAGTATCCTCTGGTCCAGTGAGTCGGTCGCACAATTCAAAGCAACTAGTGCAGTGCCCGTAGGAAATATGTGTTCCTATAGAAAAGTGGGAGGTTAAGAAGCATTTTCATGGATGTCCAAATGAGGCTGTTTGAAGGTGGAAAGTCAGGGATATTTAGGTTTGTTGTGAAATCCGATATTCCAGGGATATAATTGGCCGTTTGTGACTATTTTTGATTTTGCCATTATATTTCACCTTAAAACTATTTACTTGCTGTGATTATTTTCAGCACAACCTCACATGTGTGACTGTACAGTTATTTTTTCATTTTGACATGTTGTACTAACACAATGGATCTAAAATCACAAAGAAACATAAAATCTGAGTAGAAAAAGTTAGATTTTTTTACTGTGAAAATCACAAATATGTTTAACAAACCATTTTTTATAACTTATAATGCAAATATAAATTGTTGTTTGCTGAATAAGTGCATACATTATAAAAATTTACAAAGTTCTGTGTAACTATTTACATTCAAATGCAGGCAATGCTCAGGTCTGCCTGAGCTCCTTCCAGCTGAATGAAGAGCTGCACGGCCTGCTCCACATTGACCTTCTCATTGTTTTGACTCATTAACACTGCATGAAAAGTTGGATTTTCGTCAGTATACGGCACTGTAAATTGTCATGGAATTTCAGGTTTGCGACAATTCACGGCAATTTGCAGGCAACACCAAAAACTGACGTAAATTGTCGGAAATTGACGTGGGCCTTGCTTGGCAGTTGTCCCCCCATGACCCCCCTCCCCCTGATTCTAGAAAAGGCTTTAACATGTAAATGAAAATGCTCTGAGCTGTACAAATGCAAATCAGGGTAGCAGGGGGAGTTTTACCCCAGGTGACCTTTTTCTAAAAGGTATTAACTTAATTTTAAGAACATTTCTGGTATAAATAGATCAGGCCCAGTATAGCCTAATTATAGACTCTTACATTTTAGCTTGAATTGATTTATTTAATTAAAATATGCTAGATTAATTACTGTGTATGTCATTAGCAATGGCCAATGTTATGTAAAAAGATTATTTCTTTTTTTTTTTTCTCTCCTGAGACCAAGTTAAAGATAAAGCGCCAGTTGCTGAGTTAAAATTTGCATGACATATTTTGAGATATATAAGATATTGAAATGTATAAATAATTTCTGTTTAAAATGTGTGACATTAAAATCTAATTTCATGGGTTCTGAATGTTTAAAAGAAGTTGAAAAGTAATTCTTATTACGTGTGAGAGTTCATGACCTGTAAGAGTTTATGCACTTCCGGGTTGACTGGAGCGTCAGTGACGAGGAAGAAGGAGCAGAGAGTGAATGGCGTCGAGCAACTAACAGTGGGCTGTGTGTGTCGTTAGTGTCGTGACTCATGAGTGTCGTGTTTTATCACTAACGGACTATGAACTGTTGTCGGACGACGTGCTGTGAGTGTGTGAGTTGGACTCTCCATCGCAGTCCAAGTGTTTGTGTTTTCTTGGACCCGAAGCCAGTTCAGCTAAGCTAGCTAGCAGAAGCTAAGCTAGCTAGCAGGAGCTAGGTTAGCGGCCCGGCCATTGACGAGAGGAGGCCTGCGCTGACGGGTGGAGCTTTGCCGGGCGACGGGAGTGTCGCCGACGGAGGTCGCTTCGCTGCTGCAGAGGGACACGGAGGTTTATCGCTGCGAACATTTTGTTCTCACAGACTAACCTCGCATCATAACGAGGCCGTGACCTCCTATTAGCTCGGAGCTATGTCTGCAAGTCCAGATTAACATGATGTCGATAATGACGCCATCGTGTGTAACGTTAAGTAACGTTTACTGTTTTCTCCTTCCTTGTTTAATTTCAGTGTGACTTACGTTTTCTTTATTCATACCACTCATTTAATTGTTTTCCAGCGGCCTGTAAGACATTACGAGACAGCACGCAGGAGCTTCAGGTACAAACAACCAGATCTTACATCACAGGCTGAAGCTGTGAGGAGTTCAGCTCGGAGTCGATCGAGAAAAAAGAAGGTAAGATTTATTAGAGTATATCCGTTTTTGGTCAATGTGACTATTATTCGGGTACATTAATAGATGTGTTGTGTCCATACGCAGTGCAATGCGCAGTACTGATTGTCTTTATTAATTGTTTTTACAGCTGCTGGAAGCGAGACAGAGTGCTAGCTGTGGATGAGGTGGAGCTTTGGAAGTGAGCCGCCATGGACCTGAGGTCCATTTCACAAAGCAGGTTTAGTGAAAACTCTGAGTCTGTTAACCCTGAAATGAGGGAAACTCTGAGTTTTCCGTTTCACAAAGGGAGGTAACTCAAACCAGAGAAAGAGGGGTAACTCTAGCCTGTTACACAGAGAGAGGTAACTTAAGCTTTCGGTCAGTTGCCATGGTAACATACGCTTTGAAACTAACCTGGTCGGGACCAGGTTTTTCTCAACAAACCTCGAGTTTCTCTGTGTCTCCACCCTCTTTCGGCCACACACGGTATTTGATTTCCTCATTCATTCAGTCAGCAGGCGAGCTTTGGCGTAGTACAGTTCTGCTGTCAGTTTTTTGAGAAGATCATTGCAATAATCAGTCAGTAGGCCTACATTAGAAGTTATATTAGGTGCGACTATTTTCACTACCATGGCATGTCATTTTGATAATGATCCCGTGGATGAAGGTGCAGCATTACTGCGCAGAGAATTAAATACTCGTCGGGAGATGATTATCAGACTGCGCACAGATGTTCTTGCATTTCCAGACAATCATCTTTTTGAGCGGTACCGTTTCACGTCACAGTCCATCATTTACATACACAACCTAATCCGTCCTTACATTTCCAACATTACCAACCGAAGTCATGCTCTCACATCCCAGCAGATATTGTGTGCTGCGCTGCGTTTTTTTTTCTGCAAATGGGAGTTTTTTATACAACGTCGGAGATGCAGAGCACTTGAGCAAGGCAACTGTATGCAGAGCGATCAGAAAAGTGTGCCTCGCCCTGAAATGGCTTCTACCATCTTTATCATTTTCAGCTCCTCTGCCTCCGTTAGAGGTGGCGGTGCTGGGCCACCACCCGTTTTACGGGCATCTGCTTTCTTTCTGTTGGCTGAGTAGAAGTCTCTGTTGGTTAAATAGGCTTAATTATTTAACAGAATATGATATAGATGAGAAGACATTTATGTTCGTGAAAACAGCATTATGTTGTGGATAAAACAACTATACAGTCAAACAGCCACTTAATATTTACTTAGTGTAAAACATGATCAGAATGAGGAATCCCCATGAGATTATGCCGAGGTATAATGTTTGTATTTTTCATCTTAAATTGCTGCCAAGTGCGCTTCTCCCCCGCGGGATTGCACCTAAATGAAATAAATTAATAGGCGACCACTCAAGTAGTTTCCCCCTGTAATATTATTGTGATTGCAAAGGACTACATTTAAACTTACGCATTGACCCGAGCAGGAGTGTTCTCCCACACCGTCTCCCTCTCTTTTGCTGCTGCAGCGGTGTTACACTTCCTTCTAAAAACGAGCGCAAACTCACCGTATGAGCGCATTAATATTTCCAATTCCAGTGGGGTGAAAAACGTAGCCATCCTCTTCCCCGTTGCCATGGTGACTCATCGAATCGGGGCTCCACTGATGCTGTCTTTCTATACTTGTGGTGCACGCGCTTAACTCCAGGTGAAACTACTCCGAGTTGATCACACTAACCCAAATCAGCTGTTCTGGAACCGAAAACTCAGAGTTTCCTATCTCAGAGTAGAACAACTCAGAGTTCAGGGTTAGACTCAGAGTTTGTTAAACCTGCTTTGTGAAACGGACCTCTGATGTCTGAGGAGGAAGACGGCACAAGACGGCGGGGTGTCTGGATGGAGCCGGGAGCTCACCGAGCTCTGCGCCGTGCTGCAGTCGAAATTATAGAGGCGAAAGCGAGCAGTTACCTCCAGCTCTGAGGCGGCAGACAGACACTTCATGGTGCTGCAGGATTTTGGGCTTCTAGTGAGCTTCCCATTGTTGTGTGGGCAGATTATGATTTGTACATAGTTGTGTTTGTGTTAATAAAGCGCTTACTTTGAATAAACAGCACCTTCCTGGCATTTTCCTTTCCTCAATAAATTCATTCATGTCTTTGATGATATCATAAATCGAAAATAAATAAATAAATATAAATATATATAAATATGGGTGGGGTTTACATTTATAATGACCCAGGGTGACCAATAGTATATATATCTGACAGATCTGCCAACCAATCACGAGTGATTTTTGTGTGTAAAAGTAGTGGTTTCATCCAATACTGAGTGAGGATGTTCAAGCCAGCCCACACATTCTCTGGCAAGGCGGGGTTTCGCTGCTATTCATATGCAAATTAGAGCCGTTCGCACCTCTGGGAGCTCCACTGACGTCATGGTTCGTTTCTGACAATTTGTGGCACAGTGAAGGCAACGTTTGCAGGCTGTAAATTGTCGTTAACTGCCGAAAATTAGGGAGATTTTTGGGCGTTTACAGGGACGAAAATCCCACTTTTCATGCAGTGTAAACAAAAAAACGACTCCACTACACACTTAACCAAACACTACATAACACACTAACTATATCGCTGTCTCTACACCGCCCGTCGTTGCCTGTCACTCATCTGCCGAAGTCCCTCCGACAACTTCCTGTTCCTCTACAACCAAACTTGCTGCTTGAACACTTTTGTGACAAAAGCCCATTTTTACCGTTTCTTCTGCACCACACAAAGCAAACGTGACGGCAATGTTCGCAAAAAAGCGTGGCTGACATTATTTACCGTAAGTCCGGTTTTGGACAGGTCGGTGCGTCCGGTCTGTCAGCTCGGGAGTTGGGCCGTGTAGGTTAGCTAGCGGCTAGCGGCTAGCAGCTAGCTACACACGAACATCCACAGATTCCGTTTCCACTTTGTTGTCCGCGCGTCTCCGCATCTCCTCATACCCGAACAGACCGTCCCGGTCTTGTTTAGTCACATTAATCCACAACAGTCAGTTTAGATCATGCACAGAACAGAACGAGACCGAACCGCCGGCAAAATCCCAGTCCAGCTCGCGCCGCTGCAGGTATAAATCCGCTCTCC
>CAEMYA010000097.1:2143440-2156074 GCA_903131615.1 Diplodus sargus | reverse complement strand
GAATATGTCACAGACATGAAGAGAATACACACAGCAGGTGAGGAGCAGTTTCTTTCCTTGGCACTCTCTGTCTTTCACTCAGTCTCTCCCTCTTGCTCTCCCTCCGGCTTTCTGGCTCTTTCAGCATGGGGTAAAGGAAAATCATGTCAAACTCACATGTAAACAGACAGGGTTGCAGCAGCTTCCAGGCAGCCTATGTGAACACAAACACATGAGTGAGCAGTAGCAGCTAAGCTATGTGTTACGCCCTGGAAAGGGGAGTGAATGAATGAAACTATCGGACAGGATGCTTGTCTTCTGGCAGCTTCATTCAGAATTTATTGTTTACACAATTATATTCTGGATTTGGCCCCATCAAGCCCCGCAACCCCTCAGGGGGAAAAAAGCGGCAACATCCCGCTACCCGCATGGATTAGCGGACATGAAAACGAAACGAAACGAAACGAAACAATTATATTCACAAAGAGCATCAGGGTAGAAAACATAGAACGGTCAGATAATCAATAACCAATATTTCAAATATCAATATTATCTCTAATGGCAATGAACCAAATAATGTACAATAGTAAGCAATTTAGCCTTTTTGCCAGTTAATTCACAACATTCATCACTAAACATACACATAAACAGTCAGTTATGCACACAATATGCGTTGTGCCTGCAGTCACATGACGCTCTGTGCCGGTCATGGCGCGACAGAGTTAAGCTAGCTGCTAATTAGCATCTCAGTCAGCGCCACTCCAGAACCCGAACAACATTAATGCCAAAAACACCACAATCAGTCGGCTCATCAACGAACATATAATTTAACCATTCCAATAACATCAACTCTATACATTCTCTACCTGAAAAGGGGAGTGAAAGAATGAAACTATCGGACACGATGCTTGTCTTCTGGCAGCCTCATTCAGAATGAGGCATCGTGGCCTGAGAGCCCCCATTTGGACCTCTGCAGGCTTAACTAATCGAGCACAGGGAATCAAAAGGATCAACAGATGATCACAGATTAATTAAACTTCTGACAGGTAAATATCCTTACGCTATTCGTTTTTAACTCTTAATTCAATTCCTGACAGGTAAGTATCCTTATGCCATTAGTTTTTAACTCTTAATTCATCATCTTAACATGCATGTGACTGTATTCATTGCTTTTTAAACAACTGTTTCTTTTTTACATACAATCAATCCATCACATATGCAGCCGCCATGCAGCACACAGGCATCCAGTGTGCCCAACAGGTAACAGTCTGTGAAGATTGTTAGTATTCTGGGTCATGATATATCCATAGCCAAGTCAAGGGGCAACTGAACATTTAGATTTAGATTTTTGAAGATGCTCACAGAAGGAGCATAAATGCTAGAAGAAGGCCCTAATCTTGGCCTTTTGTCAAAGTAGTTTAGAGATCTTTAAGATCATTACAGTCTGGTCGACACATCCTTGGCAGTTAAACACCAACATCACAGGACACTTTGAAAATAAAAAAGTAGTGAGCTGCCTTCGGTAGGGTTCCCACCTCAGAAAGTTGTGATGCTGTTTTGGTGAAACAGATCCAAACCCTGGTATTGATTAGAACTGTGTAATTGTGTGACTACATTAGTCTCATATAGGGCAGCCTCTAACGCAAGGCATCACGCTTTCCCACTGGAAGCCCGTCCCCACTAGAAGGGTGCCCTAAATGGTACTGCATAATGTTTTCTTGCACACTGGGAGAGCCAAATGGGCACTTTAGCTAAGCTATTTTTAAGATGGACATTGCCGTCCCCGAGCCACCATGCAAACAAGGCTAAGAATACAAATAACTAACTAAAATAATTTTCATTTGTTAATATGTAAACATAATAGAAATTCTGTCTTTTATGATTTTTTCTTTAAATTTCTGTTTTCTAGCAGTGTAATCATATTTGTCATGTCATTTTTACCTCCTACATAGATTATGCATGCAGTGGCTAATTGTTAAGTTGACTTTGGTGACAAAATGTAAGTGGAGACACAGGACATACATATTTCTGGTTCCTCTGTTGTCTTGAACAAATTGAAGGTTTGAGTGTTACTCTGAGGCTGGTATTCACTGAAGCTTCCCTCTGAAGATGTGCTCTCCTGAAGTCTGGGGCCTGGGCTGGACTGATGTTCTCCAGTCTGCATTAGCAGGTTGTATGACGGGTTAGAAAATACACTTCTGAATTTAGAAACTGGGGTGTCTGTAGTCAGTAAAGTGAGGGGTGGTGGGGTGCTCTTTTTCAGGGGCTGGTTGTAGTAGCCCTTTGGAGTTTGTGTAGAGGCAAGAGGCTTGCCATCTTCAATGACATAGCCTTCTACTAGTCGTACTGAGTCATGATGCAGTTCAGAAACGTCCAAGACTTCTGCTTCATGATCCACATGGAGAGGACGAAATTTATTTGCACCCTGTAATACAGACAAAACAAAAACATTCAAATAAATGATTGGTGGTGGTTTGGTGTCCAAGAATGGAGGGAAGAACAGAACTTCATTTTCGCCAAATATTGAAGGGCTATTTCACTTCCATAAAGTTGCTTTTGAGGTTCAGAGAACTGACAGGCTAGATCAGTTTGCAGCAGATCGCCATGTTTTCTCGAGCAGATGCACCAGGACAGATTTAAATTGGGAGCTTGGATTACCAACTCTGAAGTACCAATTTCTGACTTGCAATGGATTGCAGCATTTGACCAGATACCAGTGTCTATGTCTTTCTACCCACACAGTCTTTCTGTCTAAATTCTGGTGAGCCTTGACGGCATTGTTGTGACATCATCAAGGTTGCTTCATCAGACTTTCGAAAGCCTCTTTCCGCACCGCATAAGACAATATGCAACTAACGAATACACTGATCTTTGTAAATATCAACCTGAGAACCTACCAGTGAGGTCGGCCATGTCAACACTGGCTCTGGGACCGGAGGATAGACTCTCCGTTTGATACTGTTGATGGATGAAATAATGCAAGAAAATGAATCTCAAACAAAGGTTTGGCAACACAATGCATACATTCAAATTGGAGGCACTATTGGAGGTAACAATTCAGCAAATTTCACAGAAAAAAATTGTGTTGACATGCTTACCATGTCCAGTGTTTGAAGCAAAGGATTGTGATGAGGCACAGGACACCAAAAACAGTGAGCATTGAAATGAGGAGAGGCTTGACCAAATTATCTGCTGTTGAGTGAAGACAAATAGCCCAGATGAAGAAGAGGAGTAAATCAAATTAAATATTGCAAGATTTAATGTTCTTCCTATTATTCTGCTTTAAAAAATGAATTTCCACACAAGCAGAAACATATATCTGAAAGGGAAAAGCAACATACTCTGTGGATTCAAGGTGACAGTAATATATGTAGTGCCACATTCTCCAACTGCTGTCTGTGCCATCACTTTGAACTTGAAGTTACTGATGCGAAGGTTTGTTGCTGTCAAGCTGGTGTCCTCAGGGTTCACTAAATCAAGACAGACATTACTGTTGCTGATAACCATCCTGAATAACCTTCAAGGTCACAGTTGAACACTAGAGTGTGCCATTAGCAGATAGACTACTGAAGATACAATGTGTTAGCAGAATACAGCCATGTAAGAGATGCTTTATAAAACTCTCTACTGTAGGTGTGTATAGCTATAGGGGCATTCAAAGTGTTCGAAGTGTCACCGTCATAAGTTCCACTATGAAGACATTTAATATTAAAAACATTTTTTAGCAGGTTGAATGTTGCCTAAGTGAAGTCAGGACACCAATCTTAAGGTTATTAAGTCCTGATATGTAGCAATGTGAATTTACATCTGTGAATGTGTATTGGGTGCTGTTTGTAACCCTGGTTCTCAGATTGAAGTACTGTTCCAGCTATGAAGTTGCCTCCTGTTACAGCAGACTCTCTCTGGTGCGGTCATTTTTTGGTACTAGCTCTTCATCTTAACACAAACAGCAAGTCAAAACAGTCATTTGAAAGGTCTTCTTCCAGCAAGGTCTCTAAATTAGAGGACCAAATACATTGTTTGTAATGGCTTTGTGATCTGAAGCCCTTTCAGCATCCCCACATCAAAACTGACGCAAATACCTGCTGAAGTTAATCCATTTGTGTCAAGTGCATAAGGTAATAAGAAGTGAAATTTGGGACATTAGAGAAGTTATAGACATTAGCAGAAGTTACTGTAACCAAGTATATTCATTTAAGTTTTGTTCTTGAGCATTACTATTTTCATTATCTGCTACTTTATACTTCTATTCTGCAACATTTCAGAGGGAAACATAAAATGTATTACATATATAATATTTAACTATTTACCTTTGATATGTTGATTACATTTAGCTGAAATTACTTATGTAAGAAACATTCTTTTTTGGACAACAATATTTCTACTTTTTCTGAAAGGGTAACTTCAACTCCAGTACTGTTGGGGAGTAATACTGTACATGTGAACAAAGTAGTATAGGATGTATGATAAATAAAGTATAATATAGTTCTATAAAGTACTATAGTATAGTATAGTATAGTATAGTATAGTATAGTATAGTATAGTATAGTAGGCTGTATGTAATATGATAGACTGCCTCTTGTGATGCCAATTAATGGTTCATTGCAGTGTGGGTAACGTAGGCACCAGATATAAAAAGCAGTCCACTGGTCTAACATTACACTCCTCTAACAGTGTTGGACTCATTATGGACAGTTTAAAACACATGATGAAAATCAATACAGCAGAACAGAGATATCACATTTTTATTCTGTTCATTCTTCTTTCTTTTTTAAAACCTGGTGCCAACATTACCCACAATGTAACCGAGCCATTGGGTGACATTACTACAGCTTCCTCTGGAGCCACTAAATAGTTTATACTTCCTTTTTGACATATGCAGTAGTACTCACCAACACACTGTAATGTGTAAAATTGAGGAAGCTGCCCTTTAAGTAAAGGATCTGAATACACCACTGGAAGTAACATGATAAATGTCTCTCATCCCTGGCCTGCATCAGGACTCCTCAATTACATTAGAAGCATTTGGACTTCTGGATACACATTCACAGATCTCAGTCTCATTTGTATTGATCACGTTGCACGTTTTCATATTGATTAAACCTGGATGAAAGACAGTGTGTCACTGCTGTCTGTGGTTAAACTCTTCATATGTGCATCTCTGACTCCACTCAACATCACTGATGGCAGTAAAGTCTTGATTTGATTTATGTATGTTGGAAGGTTCAGTAGGTGAGAGAAAGAGTATAAATCCTTAATTGTGACCTGGATGTCACATTACCTGTGCTGACATTGAAGTTTTCATTGCTGTCGTTTTCCGACCAATAAAGAACATAGCCTTGAATGAAAGCAGACTGCTCCCTTTGATTTATATGGTCCCAGTGTACCTCAACATCTGAATTCCGCTGTTTCCATTTCAATGACTTAAACAGGCCGTCTCTTATTCCTGGTATAGAGAACATGGGTGAAACATTGTTGGACATTGACTGACTAATTTAATAACCGGACAGTGCACCACACTGAAGTCAAACAATTCAAACTTACCTGTTTCTCTGACATAGTCCTCTAATCTGTTAAGAAGCACTGGAGCTCCCTGGGTACAGGCATAAACAGATATTAAGTATCTCACTCCATCAGTGAAATTTTCTGGGGTGAAGAAATAACAAAAGAGATGTTTCATGAGAATGTGTAACACTAGATAGGTATTAACTGTAACTGTTTTGTGTGCAAAGAATAAGACTTACTTGAAAATATCCTGGCATTGGTTTGATTGGGAGCAACTTTCAGCCACTCAACCTTGCAGTGCCCTACGGTTGGACGCCAGTCAACTATGTAGCCACAGCTGGCTGCAGGACTAGGAGACCAGGACAGATTGAAGCTACCGCCGCTGCGAACAATCCAGGAACCGTTTGCTCTTTCTGTTCCGTCTGAAACTTAGATTTGACATAAAACTGCAGGTAATGTATTTGTTTATTCACACTGAGGAAAAAACAATATCTCAAAGGCATCCTCTTATTCCATAAATGTATTTGATGTCCTTGTATATCACTGTACATATCACAAGACCACAGCTTTGCCATTGATTCAGTGATGAATGATGAAGAAATGCTGGAGTTTTGGCTTTCAAATTCCACTTTGAAGCAAGTCCTCTTTTACAACACCTGTCACTCTAATCAGTTCTGAATGTGAGGCTACTTTACTCGACGTGTCAACAGCAGACCACCAAATGGTTTGTCACAATGTTGTTAAATCAACTGTTATACATCAAATGACAGAAACACTATGTTTTAAATTTAAGATCTTGTTTTGATTGTTTTTAGCGAGCCACACACCAGAAAAAATGCTGTCAATGTATGTTTCTGCAGGCTAGAGATAACCCGAGTTTTGTCGAAAATATATTTTCTTTGTCGCCACAAACACAGCTGGAAATCACCCCATCTCCTCCTTAAAAATATCCAGTGGTGTCACGCTTACTTAATGTTCTAACACAGGAATGTACGCATACATCCACTTCTATTTATTGCATTAATAATTTGGACAGTGGTGTCCTACAGTGCCAGTCTTTTGGTTCATTTTTGGCTGACAGATGTTGAACGGTTGGGGTCATTTCACACATTAAACTGCTCAGAGCTGCCAAGTTTCACAAAAAGTTTTTAGTGGGGGAAGGTCTCACTAGCTGGCTAAAGAAAAACAGGGCCGTTTGAAGTCAGATTTGCAGTAATATTTCATCTTAAATTAACATTAGGATTAGACTGGTGTGATGTCATTCAGTCTTAACCTTCAATATCTTCTTACTTGCCTCTATGCCAGCTACTCTCCCTGCCCTGTTGGCCTCTGCATGCTCTCTTCCTCTCTGTCTTTACTCTGAATATACCACTGAACATGCAAGACATATAATTAGTAAATTATTGACTAGAGAAATTTTCATAGACATACTCCACATTACGATTAGATTGTTGTGATGTCATTATTCAGTCTTATTCTGTCATTATTCAGGCAGACCCTCTCCCCCACCCAACTATTTGATGACTAAAAAAACAGTTTCCTGAAGTTTTAAATATTGTTAATAACGAACCAGCATAACTAGAAATAAAAAAAAATTACACAATTTGATAAAGCAAGATTAACTCAGACAAATTATCAGAATCATGTTATCAGAATGAAAGCAGTTCTTTCCACTTCTTCCCTGACATCGATGAAACAGGTTTGTTTTTTTAAGTCTAGAGAGTACTGTTTGACTCACACAGCCTTAAAAACTAGCTACTGTCCTATAAATCCCCATAGCCCGTAGTATCAGTGAGCTCACAAGCAAATTAGTGATTTGTACTTTTATAATGTACTTTTTTGTACTGACAAGCTGCAGATGTATGTTAGTGGTTTTAAAATCAGCAACGCTTTTCACTACTGTCATGCCTGTTTCATTAAAGTCAGTTTAAAGTGAGTTAACTTTACTGTGGTTACTCACTCTCATCAACCTTGTGGCTGCAGCAGGAAGCTGTTTTTATTCTACCTATATTTTACCATGAATATTCAGAATCTCTTTTGCATGGAGCCCGGTCAAGACAGCTGCTTAAAAGGTTTCACATAACAGAACAAACCAGTGGCTTAATTAAAACAATCAGCAAATTACATAACACTAACAGGCGCAACTGTGTTGGCTTCATACCTGGATTGTAGCTGGGGATGGTTATGGTTGATGGGGATGAACTGCCGTTATCATTTCTAGCTGTGACTGTGATGATGTACTCTTCAGTCCTGTCCAGACTCAGAGCGAGGCTGTCGTTGTTGTAAACGATTGTATGTTGTGGTTCTTTCCTTTGTGACCTGGTTTTTTCACAGGTCACTGTATAGTCTTTGATGAGTCCATGACTCTGGTTGGCCAGTGGCATCTGCAGAGAGATAACAGCAGGACCTTAGTGTACCTGGCAAAGTACATGTATGGAGATCATGCGCTCATCAACATCTGTTATGAAAAAGGCACTCTTTGCATTTATATAATTCCTTCATGGTTTACAGATTAGTTTAAAGCCATTAAATACAATAACTGATGGGTTGCCACAATGTTAAACTAGCTATTGAAGCTGGCAAGTTATTTTAAAATCATTTTTCTTACCATCCCAACAACAATCAATAAATCACATACTCTGACAATAAAGGACAACAGATTGGTGTCTGTGGCTGTCACAGGCCTCTAACAAGCCCATCCAATCATTTCATCAGGCCACAATGAATTGAATCAGTGCCCATGTACTCACGCTCACGGCCCCTGCATGTTAGAACATCACAGCAGTGGGCACTAACTATTCACCGTGTCACCTTTTCTGGTACGTTCATGACGGGGGTTTTGCTTGTGTTTATACACTGCTCAACCCAAAATAAGGTCACAAACTGTAACATTTTGCCGGACATCCTTTAGCCTTGATTACGCGACGAATCTCCCTCACCTGCTCCTTTCCCTGTGTGTGTGTGTGTGTGTGTGTACCTGCTAGGGTTGTCAAAAGTATCGAAACTCAAAAAAGTATCGATACTAAAATGGTGTATCGAATACGATACTCATTTTCAAAAGTATCGATACTGATTATTTTTTGCACTACCTCAGACCTGAAACTTGTTATCATAGTTGCAGTTTCTTTTTGCACAACTGTTTTTTATTATAAATGTTTAACGTGTGGTTCTGTTAATTGTTACATGTTGTAACAGAGGTTATTTTTGCATTTTTCTTGTTAATAGAAATATTTCTTTTAAATTTTGGGGTCTTTTTTTAATCCTTGTGGTATCGAAAATGGTATCGAGTATCGAATATTTTCCTGAGTATTGGTATCGAGTTGAAAATTTTAGTATCGTGACAACCCTAGTACCTGCAGATCACCTACTCATCAACCGCTATATATTATCCCAGTCTCTTAGCTTATCTTCAAAGTATTTTCTAATGTTGAGATTTTCTCGAGCCTATGCTCCAGTGTTTTTTCCAAACAGGGCTTCGTTGCTTGCTCAGGTGCAGAACCTCTAGCACCTCCCTCTTCTGTTTCCTGCTCCACTGTCTCACCTGAGATGCCTCCACACTGCCACCAGACAACCCTAAAATAAATTCCTTTAAATGTGACTTCCAGCCTCTCGTCTCTGCATTTTGGGTCTAGACAATACCCCACCATAATACTTCTTGTTCTTATGAAATTCTTTCTTCTAGTAAGCAATAGTGGATGGTTAACGACACTTAAATAAAGCAATTTAATAGCAAATCCTGAGGCTTTAGAAAGAGCAGCCTATTAGAAAGAGGTTCCCACTAATGGACTCTGGACTTACTTTCCAGAGGATTATAATTTTGTCACCCACCGCCTGCCTCCACACATCAAGAGCATCAGGAACTGTGGGAGGAATCAGGGAACAGAGAATATAAACAGTATGTATGAAATTATCAGATAAAGTTTGTTGATTCCTTTTTTTGATACTTGCCGTCACCCCTTGTGTGGAAGTTAACAGTTGTGCTCCAGTCACTCCACTTCCACAAAGGATGAGTTGTTGCACATCGTACTGTCACATTATATTTCCAATATGGTATCAGATCATTCAGAACAGTAAAATTAAGGCCAACTCCAAAGTATTCTCTCTGGGAACAAAATATGGACAAGACTGACGTTAGTGAAGGTTACTAAAGACTAATAATGGTACCAGGTCACTTTACCTCCCTCCTTTGGTCTACTCACTATGGTATGTGTTTCACCGTGGCTAATGTTTATTTGGCATCTTATTTTGAGAGTACTGTAGTGTTGCACTGTCCACTCCCACTGCAGGGTGACATTTCTGGCTTTAAGAGTTGAAGCCGTCATTGCCTTTGGAGCGAACATGTGCACTGAAACAAAAGAAAAAGAACAGTCAGCTTAACGTAATAATATATAATATTAAATAAATTATTATATAAAATATAATAAATTCCTGTGCGTTAAAGTTATTTGACCTGGTTGAATTCCAAGCTGCACAAATAATATAGAAAGCAAGAAACAAACTACTACCAGGCAATATTCAGAAACCTTTTGGATAGAGAGTGGGGTTATAATTTGAGGGAGAGGTTGAATTTCCAGATGCTTGCTGTACGTGCTTTTCAATCAGCAGTGTGGAATTGTGGAATCATATGAGCATGGAGCTAAATCAATGTCCAGCCATGATCCAGTAGAAAAAAAGTCACTGTGTATAGTAAGATGGGAGCGTATAAAGGTACACAGATTCAGAAATGGAGGTAAATTAATGTGCGTTGTGGGGAAGGAGTAGAATTAAATAAGTGTTCACTTCTCCCTGCTGCTTTTCATATCAATAGCCAAATAAACATTTTACCTAATAAAATGCTCACTTTTTTAAAAGATGTACCTCTTTTCATCAGGTCTGCTCTGTCTAGGAGTTCCACCTTCCCAACATTGTTGTCTGCTGTTAGTGTCCAGTTTCTTTCACCACTGTCCATTTCCACTTCCATCTTGCATCTCCCCTTATCACCCCTTGTCTCCAATCCATCCCCTCCATCCTGACATTCCCTGAAATTAAAATGCCAAAAGAATGTTAATTTAGTTTTATACATTTCCAAATGTCAGTTTGATCAATCATTTTTTAACTTAGTTCACAGTCTGTAAAAGCAATCTTCAACTGCTTCTTGGCTCCAGATATTTCTCCTTACCAAACCAAGTAATTGGATAGAGCGATTTATAGTGAATTGTGGGACTGGTCAGTCAGGTCGAGCTCGTGTGTAAAATTTCAGGATGAGTGAGATGTGTGAGGGGATGTACGCAGGGTGTACACACACACACACACACACGTATATATGTATATCAGGTAGAGTGTTATGATACCGCCCAAGTAGATGGTAAACTGTTCGACTGAGTGAGGGTCCTCTGACTGTCCAGTAACATTCGACTGATTGCAGATCCCGGGTTTCACACTGAAGGTCCTTGTCTTGGGGTGGGGCTGAGTCATGGCAAGCATAAAACAGGAACAGTCAGCATTTAGTAAGACGTATTTTAAGGCTCCAAAATCACAGTCCACAAAATATTAAACCATACTCACAGACAATATAAGCACAAGCCCCATGATTTGGGGGTGTACAGTACACATTGGTGCAAGTTTTTTTTGACACTTGGGTCAAGTGGACAGTCAAGGCATATGTTTGATTGGAGATCTGTCTTGATTCACTGTACCCTAAACCTAACCCCTTGATTGACGGTGTACTGTTGAAAACTTCCCCTGGTTGCAAAATGCAGCAGAAGGTGAAATTACTGCCAACTTCAAAGAATCCATCCTTTGGATAAAGCCCAGGCAACTTTTCCGTTCCTGCAAATACAAAAATAAGATATAAATAATAAGCATCCGAAAAGATTGATTGTTTGTCAAGATAAAAGAAATTAAGCAAAGTAAGCTTAATATTAACCGGGAAGAATATGTTCTTGTTTCCATGGGCTCGTCTGCTCGTTGTAGTGTGACCTGATCCTGACTGAATGGGAAAAACACTCCAGTGCAAATGGGGATGTCCAGCTCCAGGAGTGAGAAGATCCTATCTGGCCAGGCATCACAGAAACTTCCCCCTAAAAACATTTTCAAAATCAAATTAGAGGAATTTTGTTTGGCTATTCCAGGTGCTGAGGTTATTGTTAAAGTCTGCAATGCTGGTTCATGAACTCTTACAGTAAGTGGGATGGGAAAATCTGGTTTGAGAACCACCAACTCATAAATGAGCACATCGTGTACTGCAGAGCATGAACGGTCGTCCTCCGTCCACATTAAAATAATCCTCTGGCCAGAGCTAGTAAGTGTCAGATTCTCCGGTCCACACTGGAGGACATCTGAGGAAAAGAAAAATACATTTTAAAGGATCTATATCTATATGCTGGCCTGCAAAGAGACAGAAAATTAGGACATCAGCAGCTATGGGACACAATGAGAACAGCCCTGAAGGCTGAACTGGGATGTTTTATTGCCTTATTTTACATTTGAAAATCATAATGATCATCTGTATTGTTTTCTTGTTGTCCTGTGTTGCTCTATTTCACATGTGATGGCTGTATCCTTTCCATGAACAATATGTTTTGGCCATCTGTTATTCAGCATTTTAAGCATATAAATAGACTTAAAACAGGCTGTAAGATACAGGGACACATAAGTGTTTACTGCTGCAACTTTCTTTTTTGTTGTTGCTGCTGACTAAAGATTAAAGTGATGTGTTTCCACCACCTTGGGTCTTAAGAACTGGATCTGGCTAGTAGTGATGGCTCGGTCGCAAACGAATCAGTTCGAATGAACGACTCCTCAACGCGCACGGACTGACCTGATTCCCCGTTTTACTTCTCTCTCGTTCGTTCGTTCGTTCTCACAGACCAGTCGCTGTGTTGTTCACTGTTTAGTTATCAGTGTGGTGAGGACTGGAGGACTGAGAGCCAGCCCATCATATGCTGAGTCTAGGATACCGTCGGCGAACTTTAGCCAATGAGAAAGAGGAATGCATAGCAACCGTTTCCATGAAAAAAAACCCATTTCATTTCGTTCGTTCGCACCGCCACACAGTCCTCAATTAAGGACACACTTTACAGTGCCACCGCGTATCCACCCAGCTCCCGCAGACATAGACAAAGAAATAACGGATGCCGTCACATACATGCTTGCCAAAGATATGTGCCCT
>CAEMYA010000097.1:2122754-2138134 GCA_903131615.1 Diplodus sargus | reverse complement strand
AGTTACTGTTATTTGCATTGCAGAATTTATGTTTGTATGCTTAAATAATGGAGCTGTTAAAAAAAAAAAAAAGTGGGGGAGATGTCAGAGAATGTGTTTTGCTACATGCATGTTATGATAGATGTGTTGTGACAGTTGGAGCCATATAAAGTAGGCAGTCTAAGTTATACGAGACATGTGTTAGAAGCACTCTGTCAATAAAAAGACCGAAGTTGAAACAGCAAGAACTCTAATCATTTTTGTAGAATAAACTCACATGTTTATTACAGTTCAGTCCACCCCTGCAGCTACAGGTGCAGAAGATGCATCTCCAAACAGCTTAAGGAGCAGAGCGGCTGCTGCTCATCAAGACGTGCCTTGATGAGCAGGGAGCCAGGGAGCCTTAAACATAAGGAAAAGGCAGAAAGGGAAAGAAAGCAAGGAGAGGGATGACAACTCCTCACACATTTCTTTCAAAAGAAAGGTGAGCACAGTTCACAGCTAACACAGTATAAGAACAGTTAAAGCTAATGTCAGCAGTTGTAAAGATCGAAGGCAGTCAGACAGCTGTGAATCTAGTTCCTCAGTTTGAGCAGCAGCAGGTTCCTCATCCTCATCTCATCCCTCGCTAAGTGCTGACTGAAAGTTATTATTACAAGTAATCATTTCACATTGAGGTCGCGGCCCTCGCGGTAAAACAATTCAAATTTGAAGCAATATTTAGCTCCTTTCTCAGTAAGCTATCATGATGTGTTTGGTATCAGCGGATTCATTCCAATGTAAAGATTTCTATGATACTTAAATACATCTTTAAAAAAAACAAAAAACGAAACGAAACGAAACGAAATGAGTTCAAACAGTTATTGCGGCAGAGCAAAAAGAACAAAAAAGAAGTGGGCTGATAAAAAAATGAAGACGGACAAAAGTTCTTTCAAGTCTGAGAAACGCTGTGATCCTTCTTACATACTCCCCCACAGTGAGACGTGAGAGATGGAGATGAGATGGACTGTTTCTCAGTCATGACCCTCAGGCAACAGTTGTTCATCATCTCCCCCTTAATTTTATTCCTCTTCTCCTTTGCTGGTCACTGCCCTCTGATATGAATCACTGCTGATAAATCAACTGTTTGATGACGTCAGAGATCTGTCTCTGTTCTGCTGAGGATGCTCTGAGTATGTGAGGTGATGACCTTACATGTCGTCAGTACTGCGAGTGCAACAGAATCATATTTGATGACGACTGAGTCCGTTTCTCTGTGTACATGTGTGCATGCTCTTCATATAACACGTCCGACATAGAGCTTTCAGTTTGCACCGTTTTTATTATATGCACATGTAATCTTTTTCTCTGAATAAATATTTTATTTTGATAATTATTTCAGTGTATTTATTGTAAACCAATTAGGGCCACCGCAGCTTCCACTGCAGCATCGGCTCACACATGCAAAAAAAAAAAAAAAAGAAAGCATAATAGAGCCGTGTGTGTGTTAAAGCAAGTGTCACCTGTTGGTCTATTGTTAAATTATACTGTAGCACCACCTTGTGTCTGGTTCAAGACAGTGGAACCTCAGAGTTAGTCCATCAGAACTGACACAGAATTTTCCAGGAACTGAAAGTAACACTCGGACAGAGTTCAACCTTATCTTTATGTCCTTGTTATGCATTACATCTGTGGAGGTTACTGTCACATACACAATTACACACAGTACTATGATAGTGCTTTGGACAAGGGCACTCACAGGAGAACTGATCCAGGGCGGATCAGGACATGTCAGCCTCTTGTGGATTTTTAGCATCAGCACGCCATCACGTTTACTTTTTTTTTCATGTTCCGGGATAACCGGAAACACAACCACAACCTTGTTGCTGTGTGGCCAGAGCCATAACCACTGGGCACCCTGCTGATAATCACAGGTATTCATTAACAGAATCTAAATTCTTCACCTGATGATGTGTTCACAAGTTGAGCAATATGTTTTACTGGTTTCAGCGCCAAAACTTTCTTTTTCGTTTTGTCTTTATCTGGTAAACATAATGGAGGTATTAAAGCGACTACTTCTATCCTTCATGCTCTGTGTACCAACGTGCTCCATGCCCTTTCAAAACCTGTATTTTACCAGGACATGTCAAATCAGAGGACAACTTGGTCATCTCTCTGCTCTGGCTGGTCACCAAAGAAAGAAAGCTCTTTGGTTCTAATACATTAGAGGCAGAAAAAAAAGAGGACTGCTTGGACTGAAGAGGAAAGGTAACATTGTTACCTAAATAAAAACAGTCAGCTGAGGTTGAGCTTATCAGTCTCACCTCATGGTTGGAATTTGATCATACTAACATTTGTTTGTACATTTAAGAGTGTTTAGCATGTGGTATTCTGAGGCAGAAAAATATTAGCAGGGGCAAACATGTTCTGATTTTTGACCTAACTATACATCAAGCTTAATATATGTACTAGATCCCACAGTTACAATAATACATCACGGTTTTGGATCTTCCTTGTAAATTTCAGCTTCCATCAAATTCAGTGCCAAAAGTAGCTGAGCAGAGGACATTTCACAACTGCCTTTACAGGCTAATTAGTACTTCCTGTGACAATTGGTGGAGTGCCTCCTTAATGTCCTAATGTTAGCATGCTGGGTCATCAGCTCGGGCTGATGGAGTTCAGTTATTAACTTCAGTGGTAACCTGTCATGAGCTGCAGTTGTAGTTTCATCCAGTCCTATTATCTCCTCAATGGAAACTACAACTAAGAAGGATCCTGTGGAGGGCCATTAATGTATGTAGCATTCACAGCAAGGTAAATGGTAAAAGAAGTTCAATTATAAGTTCTCAGGAAACAGCCCTTTGAATTCAGACCTTTTATTTAAAATAAATCAATCAGAATAATTACTAAAACTGTCAAATAAATGTGGTGAAGAAAAAAATGTATTTCTGAAATGTTGTGGTATAGAATTGTCCCTAATTACTGAGTAAATATGCTTCAATACTTTTTATTAGAGGTTTAGATATTTGCCTCTGGACTGCTGAGCCAAACTGTTACGCTAACAGATTGCCCAACAATCAGTGTGGCTCCAAATGAACTCTAACCCTACACGAAACTCTAACTTTTGCAGGTCAGGCAGGGGCCCCTGTATACATATTTACACTTCATCCATACAGTACAGAGTTTGTGCACAAACTATATCTGTCAGTATGCTGCGCTCGCATTGTCATGGGTGATCACGGTTAACCCTAACCCTAACTCCCGCACTCCCCTCTTTTTTTTGCTTTGACCTCTTATTATGTAGTAAATGATTCCACAATGTAATGGCTATAGAAAAATGACACCATCTTTGTTTGGATTGGTTCCCTCTGAGTCTCGTTTTCGCTGACTGTCAATCCAGCCCTGCTGGCTGCTTGTGCCTATTGTCTGCTTTCACATTTCCATTTAAGAATATATGAATGAATAAACTTGTGTTTATTTCCTTTCAAGAAAACGGAAATGATTTAATTATTTTTGTGACAGCTGCACCAACAACAATACCACACGCTCGGGGACAGCTTTCCCAGTTGTCTGTCTTCACTTTAACAAGACAATAATCATCATAAGAACACAGCAAAGCGAACTAAAACAGAACAGCATTCACCGTAAAGAGTTAGTTAATACAAAATAAAACACAAACACTGTCACATCACATCCATAAGTACATTGCTGCACTGTCGGTAGAGGGTGGTAGAAGTGGGAGAGCGTGGGAAAGAGAGAAAAGGGGGTTCACGAGGGGACACAGTCAATGGACAATGCTCCAAATGACACCAAGGTTGCATGAAAGCATTTACGTTTTCCAAGGCAGCTGCATTTGAGTTTATCAAGATAAGGCAGCCACAAAAAGCCTCAAAAATCCACTGATTGTAAGAGGGCAGACAGGAGGGAAATGTGAGATGCAGGTATCTTAAACTGTTGTTTCTAGCTGGACAAATGAGGTAAACATGCCATCAGTCGATAACTGTAATAAGTATGACAGCCCAGAGGCATGTCAAACCCCAAACGCTCTGTCATTATGTGTTGATGTTTCGCATTAACGCAATTGTCACCAAAACTTAGTCACAGAGTAAAGGAGACAGAGTAGCAGGTTTTTCATGATTTTGACTCCAGCTGGACCCAGAGAGGAATTGTAGATCAATCCAATCTAATCTTGAGGGTTTTTTTGACTGACTTTTGGCCTTGTTCCTGTAACGACGTGTGTCAATGCCCGAGAAGTTAATACTGTACGCATGTGACCTGTTTCATCGGCTTTCACATATGTTTTTTTTCCACGAAAAAGATGTAAAGAAACTGCAATACCCTTTTGGAGTGTAAATATTTAGAGATTCTGGCTTTGAATGACCAGATACAGTATGTCAAGCTTCACCTGCACCAACCTGTGCTCAGCTCTGACCTTGTGTTTTGAAGGTTTTTATAGGGTTAAATGAGTACTTGGCCAAAACAAGTATCCATTGCAGATAATGTTCCTTTTATGAGTAGGAGTGTCATCCAAGTAAAATGTGTCAATATCTGCACTTGTGATGATGGAAAATCCTAATTACTGAAGTTTGTCCAGTCAAGTTTATAAAAAACTTAAACTCAAGAAGCTCAAGTGTTATATCATCATGAAATATATAGCATTTATATCATGCTGAAACATAGGGAATGTGAACAATTGTTTTCATTTTACTGCTCCCTGATTGATCCGCGACTGAAAGGACAATGAATAGTGAATATCCAGAGTACATCCAAAAATTCAAGATGAAACAACATAATTGACAATTGCATTCCCTTACACGACATCTAACATTCAACCACTTGCTGGCTTACTGTTGATATACGTTAAATGAATGCATGCTCGCTTAATCACACAGTAATGTTAGCAAGGAAGTGGTTGAATGCTAATGTTAGCTAATGTGTTATCAAATATGTTGTTTTACTTTGAAATATGGCCTGATGTCCCACTAGAATTTTATTATCCTTCAACTTTTCGGTTGATAAATCAGGAAGCGGTGAAATGATAACAACTTTTCAGATTTGTGTCCAACTTGCAACCTGTAACACATCAGCAAAACATTACCCCGACATTCAAGCTTCCCACCTTGGGCATGAGCACAGAGGAAAAAGGCCACCATGTGAATATGGTCTATAGTTCTCTTACTTTTGTGATCAAAACCATCAACATGAAGCTCATTTCCGAGGCTGGTTTGGAAAGTGCTTGGCATTGGACCTGCTCTGGAGCAGGGTTAAGCCGTGGCCGCCCCACCTGTAAGCAGGCTGTGGTAACGTCTCGCAACTGCAGCCAATCCATAACCAGCACCCGTCTCCCCCTAAAATCGATACTGAACTCATGTCTGTGTAGGAAACCTGAGAGAAAGCCTATTTAAAAGTCACTGTGTTCAGCTTTCAGTACTTTTTTAGCTTCTAACTGAATCCCTTTAGTTTCTTTCGTCCTGTTCGTAATTTCAAACATCTGCTGTGTTTGACTGTTTCATCGTGTTCACTTCCAGCTGTTTCAGGAGTCATGTTTGGTTACCACTGCGGAAAACACAATGTTTCCTGTGATGCTGCTTCATAATAAAAACATTTAAATGACAGGGGACTGTAACTGTAAAAGAAGTTGAAAGAAAATGAAACAAATCTGTAACTGAACTAGCGGAGCCAATATGTTAGCGGTGCTTCTTAGATAGTACTGCAGGGATCAGGACAGAGTGTCTTTGCTTAAAGACACACCTTCAAGCAGGTATCCCAGTGGTGGAAAAGCAGAACTTCCGGCAGCGGCGGGCTGTTGGGCTGAGTCAAGAGTAGAGTAGAGCCAGGCTGGCAGATAAATGACATTACAAATGATTTATTCCCCATTTCCACATAGCTCATATCAACCAGACGTCCATTCATTCCTATGAGAACCTCCGATTTGTTAGCAAAACTCCTCCACTCATTTTGTTTTCGGTCCTGAATATATTTTAAAGCATGCTCAAAATTGTAACTTTTGTGGGTGACTTCAAACAGACCGTATCCACAGTGTGCCGCAGCAAGTTAGCATAAACGACTTAGCTAACTGATTAGCCTAATGATTGTAATATACATCTTTTTATGCATTGTTTATCTAAGTGAAAAGTTTTACTACCTTGTAACATATAGAGTGTGTGCATGCAACATGCATGTACACAAAATATTTCAGAAAACTGTTAAATGACCACCAGGCTATCCTCCTCACTTATTTGTCACTGTGCATTACTGGTCCTGTTTTTGTCTCAACAATGATCCATACGCATGTAAAACAGAGAAAATTAGCTTCTCTCAGATGTCAGCCATGGTGTTTAATCCACCTGTACGCATTTCCTTGCGCTGAACACAAGGGACGTACACCTGTAATTATGGACACAAAACAAAACTGCGCAAACGATACAGGCTGTACAGGTCGTACTCACACTTCCCTAGCTTTTTAACTATGACAGCAACTTTTGTCACTTAACCCACTCTGGACATTTGTGTTGTTGAAAAATATCGCAAATTTGAATTTGTACATTTAAAAGGGCACGTTCGGTACACAGCATTTCCTTGCAAAAGTCAAATGTTGTGAGTAGTATTTCTGCTTGCAGCTTGAATAATGGCTGTGCAATAATTGATTTTCTGTATGTTGTAACAAATCCACAAAAAACTCCTGAGTGCCTGATCACATGTTGTCTGGATGCATTTCACTCTCCAACATCACATCAAGTTTTACTGTTCGTTTTTTTTTTTTTTTCTTAACCTCAACTTTCATGTTTTTCAAGTCTGTTTCACTTATCTAATATAACAAGTAAATAACATAACAAACCGTTTCATGGACTTGTGATATTCTTATTTAATCCAGTTCGTATAAGACAAATATCATGCTCACAACAGATACTTCGCATTCACTTTGAAAGACAGACATAATCTTCATCATGATCCATAAGAGTCCTGCTGGATCAAGGACCTAATTCAGATTAGTATATTTGAGTGGCCATGTCCCAATGATTCGGTGTCTTGCATAACTGTACCTGACAGAAGTTGCAACACAGCAGCAGCACAAGAAATATTGATTTTTTGCCTGTTGATTCCATGGCTTGTTTATTTTTGAATGACAAAGGTCACATGTTTCACTGACACTGCAGGGCCTTCACCTACAGAGGAAAAGAGGCATCTCTTACCTCAGAGTGCAGCTGCTGATCTGTAAGGACCAAAAAACTTCAGAAGTGATTTTGGGTCAAAGCAATGTGCTGAAGCATAACATGACCTCTGCTTATATCTGCACTCTTTATTCGAACAGCCTAAAGTCTAACCAGTCCTAACAGTCTAAAGTCAAACTGCTGATACTCTCCAAACTCTTGTTTACATTCACTCATTATTGTCCAAATACTTAATCTTAAGGTATCTGCTCATGGCTACCTAAGCTAGGGCTGGGCGATAAAAGGATCGTTATCATTTTCATGATTAAAAAAATCACAAAAACAATGATAAATGTTCAACATTTATTTTCGACACAGTTATTTTTGAGTCTATTTTCCTCTACCTAGTAAACACTACACCAACAGCAAATCGCACAGCAGAGACACAGATGAATGTGGTTGATGCATGTTTCTGGCCCCTACCTAAGCCATTGTAAGGGCTTGGTTAAGGAAGAGAAGGGAAAGGGTGTGATCAAATTAAACAAAATGGAGGGTGAAATGAGACACAAAACTTGGCCGTTGATCCACATCTCAGACTTCTACACCATTACTTTGTTTATTACATAAACATTGCACTACTACAGACACTTGACAAGAGAGAGTTGCCATTGGACATTCAACAAATAAGTCATTAAAAAAGGAATGGTTTGTGTAACAATTTTCCAGGGTAATATATAATAGTGGAAGAAGTGCTCAGATCCTTCCCTGAAGGAAATAACCAAGCATCAGTGAAGTCCGGCATCCACAATTCAACTTAAAGCAACGTGGTGTAACTTTTAAAGACATTCTAGATAAAGATGGTTGATTCTTGAGTCTTACAACCAAATGGCCAACTACAAACACTTTAGTTTAGGTTTTTGGACCCACACTTTAAATTGCCTTCAAAGACACATAAACCCCTTTCACACTGGCCAACCAACACTCTAGCACCCACTTGCATCTGGCTCTGGTCTTTAATTTAAAATGTGTACTATCAGCGTTCCCTCCCAATGTCAAATGACTCATGGCTCCAGCTCTGATCAGCTGTGATGAAGCTATAAAGCTTATAAGTATATCCATGTAACTGCTGTAGCTAAACCACAGCTAGTAATCTGGACTATAGCAGCTGCTGAGACATGTAGAGTCGACGAGGACTGGGAACACTCAGCCTGGGCTGCTTGTTTCCAGTGGTCGTGTCTTGATGGTAAGAGATCTTAATAGAGTGATCAGTTTAACCATGATCAGACCATTACCAACTGAAGGCATATACATTTCAAGACTTTCACAATTTTATGATGACCATCCAGTATTGACCGGTTGACCTCTTTAAAATCACTAGGCCACTTCAGCTGCATTTAATGATGACAGTGGTGACCTGCTTTGGTCAGATGGTACTGTTTGTTGTCGAATTAGTGATGTGTTTGTTGTTTGAATGGACTTCAGTCTGATTGATATCATTCTTTAACGTTATCATTACTGTGTACGGATTAAGCACAAGAGTGGATCAGGCAACTACCACCCCACTCCTTATTGATCCCAGAGAGATGAGCGAGACTGGGGGGTTGACTGTCTCCCTACTGATTAACGCTGGTAAATGAACTGATGCAGCATTCCTTGACATGACCGAGTGTTTTGAGAAGGGGGTGCAGGTCAATGGTTATGTTTACCTAAGATGACAAGGACAGTGATTTTGTGATTAAGTGTGTGTGTGTGTGTGTGTGTGTGTGTGTGTGTGTGTGTGTGTGTGTGTGTGTGTGTGTGTGTGTGAGAGAGAGAGAGAGAGAGAGAGAGAGAGAGAGAGTGGGCGTGCCTACAGTGGACAGCGGCAGGATATAAAAGGTGACCCTACCCCTCTCTGGGCATCTCTCTGACCAGCCTGTGTAAGTGAGTGCATCCCAGGTCTCTACCATGAAGCACAGTGTCCTGTTATCGCTGCTGTTGGCGTTGGGGTGCATGCACGTCCACGGTGCACCAGTGGAGCAGGATGGCATGCAGCAGGGGTCATGTGAAGACGCCCAGGCGAAGGGTGCTGCAGGACAGGCTCTCATCAAGATCAACCAGGACCGGCAGGAGGGATACGTCCTCAGCCTCCACCGCCTGTCCAACGTCCACATCACCAAACATGTGAGTCACGACAGTGAACACCGCTATGATGTTCATTTAATATTCTTGTTGCAGTATTGTTTCCCTGTAATGTAAGGCTAGGTTAAAGAAGATAAATAAAGAATTAAGGACTTAAGTTAAAAGGAGGGCAGCTCAGTTTGATTACAAGAGCATTGTCTGTCAGACCACTTTATGTTTCCTCTGCTGAGATCTGGACACCATCACAAACAGATTTGTAATCAATTCCATTAAATAGAACCCCACGTTGTACTCCACTACATTTATTTTGATAACTTTACCAGTTGCTCTGCCATTAGCAGGCTGCAGAGCACATTTTTAAATTAATTTCTGACCAGATAAAAAAAAATTAGAGTGATTCCAACAATCAGAATAATGGTTCATATAGATCAGACAATAATAATAGTAATAGAAATAATAATAATGATCATAATAACATAATGTAAGTATGTGGTTATTTACTTTCACTTGTGCTTTTGGTGCTTAAATGAATTAATTGTTTCATTTAATATAATATACTTAAAGACCATTTCCCAATTAATATGGGTGACTCTCACTATTACCACTTTAAAAAATATTATATATATTTATATATATATATTATATATTATATAAAATTTATTTGTTACATTCAAGATTAAATAACCCAGACTTTTGTTAAATCTACGATGTGATTATAAGACGAATTCTTTTTCTTTTTCTACTACTGACCAACTACAAGTGTTTGCCTGTAGAGAAACTGTTGTTTGCATGAAATTACAGCAACAACAAATAAAATGTGTTTTTGCAGCTGTGTAACCCTGAACACAATGTAAGAAACTAATTAGCAATACATGAGAAGCTATAGCAATTCTATAGATATAGCTATTCAATATCGTAATGAGTGTAATTACGAATCAGACGTCAAGCATTTAAGACTGCTCTGGTCAGGAGATACCAGGGATTATAGGAAGAGTAATCGGCGATAGTGAAAGTTTCATTCATCATCATTCGTTTTAACCATAACAAAATAAAATGAAGATACAATATCCATCAGAATGTTACTGACTACAATAATAGCTTGATCATTTCCTGATGTGTGTACATTCTGTATTTGTGTGTCACAGGATGAGAACGGTGCAGTTTTCTACCTGACCATGGATGTTGTTGAGACCAACTGCAGCGTTCTCAGCAGGAAAGACTATAAGAGCTGTGTGGCTCGTCCCGACCACGATACACCGGTAAGAAAACACAAGCTAACACACACACACACACACACACACACACACGTTTAGAGGTTTAGTCCACATTGATATTTTATATATGCAAACTTTATGTTGTCTGCTCTTAGCGTGTCCTGTTTTCATATCATTACTTATAATATAATAATGATAATAATGTAAAATAACGTTCTTGTTCTTCCATAAATGTCATATTTATTTGTATTTGTGCAGCACACTAAAATATCCCCTGTTCTTATTATTGTGTTGGTCTGTGCAGGTTTATGGACAGTGCAAAGCTGCCATCTTCATCAACCGAGTGCAGAGAGTGGTGCGTCTCTACAAATATGACTGTGTTATCAGACCAGGTAAAAAAAAAAAAAACATACTATTAATACATTTAAATACAAGAACTCACATTATTATTATCTGAAAAGTAATAAGTTAAGTTATCAAAAAAGACATCTTGGCCCACAGTCACTGAGTAAATATTTGAACATTAAACAATTCTGCTGATAAGGTGACTCGCCTCCAAAGCTCTTCAGCTGGACTTCAGTTGCAGTACAAATCTATCACATTTAAAACCGCCTTTCTCTGCTCAGTTCCTGCAGCTAAACTGGCTGAGAGCTGTCCTGACTGTCCATCTCATACCGCCTTTGACGGCGCCGAGGTTCAGAAGGCAGTGTCTCTCTCACTGGAGAAGTTCAACAAGGAGAGCGGGCTGGCCAAGCACTTCTCTCTGATCAAAGTCTCCCGTGCTACCAGCGGAGTAAGTTTTCCACATGTCCAAGATATCAAGACACATACTGCATCCTCTCAATGCCATGAATTGCAGTGGGTTTTTTTTTCCAAACGCCTACAAATATATTTTAACCCTTCAAGAATTTATAAATTCTTGCCCCAAAGGCGTTGTGGAATTTTGGCTTGTTTGATCATTCAGGAGAGATGAATGACTCAGAGACATTGATGACATATGCTGAAGTAGTTTATACAAGCTCGATCAAGGAGGAACAAAATAACAACACAACTGTACGCATAGTGAATTGTCAAGTCAATCCTCCTCTCGTTTTCAAAATAAAACTAAATGCACAGCTTCCCTCTCAAACCTTCTGACCGATTCCCATCTGATGTGTGTTTGATGGTTTGACAATGTCAAATCAAAGATATGGTTACGCATATTCCTTTGTTAACAGCTCATTTATTTCCATGTGTGTGTATCCAGATGGCCATGAAGATGTATTACAATGTAGAGTACACCATCCAGGAGACCACCTGCCCCAAGAGCACAGAGGCAGTGACGGCTGAAAAGTGCCCCCATATGACTTGCGAATTCGCTGTGAGTTGCACCAAATTGCTATATTTTCACAGGTTTTTTTGAATATTTTACTTAGTTAAAAGGTTTGTTTTAATATTTATTTTACATGTTGAAAAGACACAAAGTAACTCTCATGTATTAAACAAGGCTATACTGTCACTGAGAACAAGCTGAAGAGAAAAGGCCAAATAAAATGAGACAAATAATCAAATGAAAGACTTTTCTCTCCGTCCAGTTTGAAGTAGAATAATCAGGTTATTATTTGAGTTTTTAATGCTTTCCCCTCTCTTACTTGTTTGCTCTTGCTCTTCTCTCCGCAGCACAAGGGCTTCTGTAAGGCATCCCTATTCTACTCTCCCACTGATGATGCTGAGACCAGTGTGGAGTGTGAGATCTATGAGCCAGAGGTAAGACTCACTAAGCCATGATAAAACACACTGTCACATTGATTTATCTATTATGTTTTCTGTAGCTTTGTTTATTGTGATTCTGTAGTAACGGGAACAATCACACATCAAATCTGTAATACCTCGATAATAGCAATGATTACATTTTTTCAGAGTTGCTGACTTTAGACTTAGAGTTGAGTAACAATGAACAATCTGTCCCGACTGATTTGATTTGATACTTGACTGATGAAGTTTGATTTGGTAAAATAACATTAAACATTTTTTAAAAAGGAAACACAGTAAGCAGGCCTTACAGGGCGACAGAATCACAAGATTATAGTTGTTCTTATATTGCTTTGAAATGACATGATCTCAGTTATAAACATCATTTTCACCATGTACAAATATTTTGAATCACACAGTTCAAAATATATGGTTAAAAGATTGACTTGACTTGGATGTCCTGAAAGACTTTAGACTTTAAAAATGTAATATCATTTAGATCTGAGGTCTATCCTTTAGTTTCATACATTTGGTAATAAGTTCAATCATAAGTCTCCCATTACACAGGTTTCCAATCCAAACAACTGGTTCATATCTGTCCAGTCACAATAGTTTATCTAATATGGGGCTGGTCTGATGTTGACTGACAGAGAAACGTCGCCTGTCACATCACACGTTTGGCTGCTCTGTTGTAGGTCCGTCCACAGTGCAATCTCGGCAGTGCTGATAAGATCTGAATAAAGATTATGTTCCTGAATTGCCTATTTCTTGCCTGGAAGGCTTTCAGAAATATATTTCAGAGTACCGTTCAGCTGTGATACAACATAAATTGTGAACAGGTGCCATTTTTACATCACACATTTTGTTGCTCTGATTGGTTTATTATGCGGCCATTAATTATCTTGGGAAATCTAAATTGAAATAATGATCTCCAGACTACTATGCAATTGCAAATTAGTCTGCCGATGCCTTTAAAAGGAGCTCTGTGGACTGGAGGCCAGCCTTTATTTCATGTTAGTGGCGGAGAGAGAGACTGAGATGAGGCCCTCAAAAATGCGCGTGAAGTCACATCCTCTGGACTCTCGCTGAAAATCCAAAGTCCTTCACAAAGAAATCCACAGTCCAGCGGTATAAAACAACTAATTTTTCATGTCAGGCTACAATGCGCTCACATATGGCCAATAAAAAGGAGTAGATACATGCAATATGCCACAAACTGTAACAGAAAGCCCCATAAAGTGATTCTATCTGTAATTACTTCAGTGATGACAATGTCATCATAGAACAAGCCCAGAAGAATAAGATGGCAATTGCAATAAAGAAGAATTTTCCTTCACAACTTGCTCTATAAGACTTGAGACTTGACAGACTCATAGACAGCACTCTCATCATGTCTTTATAGTTTATTATCACAGTGGATGTATCAGAGGACGCACACGAATACATTTTGACCCAAGCTGTTCTGTTTCGAACATCACTAAATGATCTTTGTGTTCTCCAGGCTGCAGAGACACAGAAGAAGCTGCACTTGTTGGGCGGAGAGACCGACCACAGCCACAATGCCACACACACACACGACCACGACCACGACCATGCACACACTGCTGACCACACACACTCACATGACCATGTACACGACCACACCAAGGCCCACGCTCATCACGACCAAACTGCGAAGCACGCTGACGACAGCGATCACCACCACTCACACGACCATGAGGGCGGCAGCCACAGTCACGCTCACGCGCACTCCCATGACCACGGGCACGGTCACGATCACGTGCACGCTCATCACGCCAAGGCACACAACCACAGCGACGACGTGCCCAGCCAACACCACGACTACAAGCACGCCGACAGCGAGCACACCCACGACCACGACCACGAGCTCGCCCTCGACCATGACCACAAGCACGCTCACCTGCACGAGCATGAGCACCACCACCATCACCACGACCACGACCACGAGAAAACAGCCCACGACCACCCAGAGGGCATGGTGAGGATGCTGCCCGCCATGGACCGGCCCGTGACCCTGCCCTCCTTCCCGGATGTCCCCGCCGGTGGCCCTGAAGTGGGAGTCACCCTGCCCCTGAAGCCCGACCCCCAGATCCCTGGGAAAATGGAACCCACCATCGAGGCCTTCCCCACCACCGTCTCAGCCCAGTGCCCCCCAGCAGCAGAAGGAACCAGCCTGGTGGAGAAAGTCTTCGCTGAGGACCCCATGTTCAAGCCAGTTGCATGAGGAGGCGCCTGGAACTCACTTAGGAACTGAACGTTTTTAAAAAGGAACTCCCACAACGACACAGACTGAAGTGTCAAGAAGATAAGAAGTTGAACAGATTTGCACCCGACACGATGTAACACAATTCGACTGCTTCCCGGGTTAGGATTAGGTGGAAACCTCCGTCAACCACACAGATTGTAATATTGTGCAATCAACCTGGCAGACATAAAGGTTTTAAACTGTGCTTGCCTGTGCAAAGTAATTAAAGATTTCACAAATACACTCATCCAGTGTTTTTCTATTAGTACCCAACACTGTTTGTGTTTCTTGTTTACCTCATTTCAGTACCGTCAGTGATATCAAGGGAATAATCTTTAAAACATTTTATGCTAAGGAGACAGGCAGAACAATACAACAATATTTTCATAAAATATGTGGCTGTGTTAATACATTGCTGACAGTCACTGAAGAGCAACTGAATAAAATGCATCAAAAAAGTCTATTTTGCCAGGCTTTTTCCTGATAATATCTGTGTGTTTATTTAAATGTAAACATATTTAGAGTGTTCTGTGCCCTGTCTTCTGTCTATATATACACACACACACACACGAGAACATTTGGATAAAGAGATGAATCACACAATCTATAAGAACATGACAAACTAAAAAAGCAACTAGACTTTACTGATCCTGACTAGCCACAGAATCCTCACAACAAAACCGAAGGTGAAAGGAGAAACACTATACCATTACTTTGTTACATAAACATTGCACCCTCTACAGACACTTGACAAAAGAGAGTTGCCATTGGACATTCAACAAATAAGTCATTCAAAACGAATGGTTTGTGTAGCGCTTTTTTAGGGTAATAACAGTGGAAGAAGTACTCAGATCCTTCCCTGAAGGAAAAGGACTGAGCATCAAGTCCTGCATCCACAACTCTATTTAAAGCAGTGCAACTTTTAAAGACACATAAACC
>CAEMYA010000097.1:2100584-2115924 GCA_903131615.1 Diplodus sargus | reverse complement strand
TGTGTGTGTAACACACTCCAATCCAGCAGCATTTCTTGTAGAAACTACAAAAAAATATCATGTATAACAGTGTTAATACGTGTCTGTGTGTTCAGGAGAAAGGTGTGTCACTCTACAAACTGACCATTGATGTCATGGAAACCAAATGCCACATCACCAGCAGGAAACCATGGAAACAATGTGAAGTCAGAGATATTGGTGGCGTTCCAGTAAGTGCCACACGGTGGTGTACCGTCACTCCTCCAGATCGACTTTTCGGTCGACTCCAACAGGCTCAGCCTCGGCCCACAGGCCAGCTCAACTCATCTAACTTTTAAATGTGTCTGCTGCTAAAATGTGTGTTTGCGTCCTTCAGGTGTATGGAGAGTGTGAGGTATCTGCCTCCATCGGCTCTGAAGTCCAGCTTCAAAGCTACTCATGTGCAATACGTGAAGGTAGATCGATGGACTCATTTGGACTTTCTTCTTCTTTTGATAACACAAAAACACATTTTTAAAGTCCCGGTCAAAGAAGTTGTTCTTGGCATTCACTGTTTTGATTCTGTAAATGTTAGTGAGGTGTGAAATTAAAGATGCTGACTTAAATTGAATTTTTTTTCCATATATGCTCTGTCCCGAAATACCTCCCGAAGGCAAGTAAACACATCATACATGAGTGATTTTGCAGAGTTGCAGCCGGAGAGCAAATATCTGTCAGTGACAAAATACTATCAGCTTTCTAAAAACATGTTTTATGATAGATAAAACTGCCAGAAGGAAGAGAGGGATGCTGAAGAGAGCTGAAAGTGTAGCTGTAGTACTTGAGTTAAATCACTGTCTTAGCTTCGTTTCCATTGATCTTCCTGTTAACCCTCCTGTTTAGTTCCTGCCACAGCAGTGGTGGCTCAATGCCCCGACTGTCCCACCGCAGATAACTTGAATGAGCCAGTCGTCAAGGAAACGGCCAATCTCTCCCTGCAGAGGTTCAACGAAGAGAACCGGCTGGCCAATTACTTCACTCTGGAGAACATTACAAGAGCCAGATCACAGGTTTAAAAAAATAATGATATTGATAGTAATTAATAATAATCAACTAAAGAATGTTTGTTTTGCATAGGTCTTGGAAATCATCAGAGTTATCAATTTTAGTGCTCCTGCTGCAACACATTTCTCCTGCTGTTCCTTGAGCAGTTTACAGTTGTGTAGTACTCTCACATGTGTGTATGTCTTTGCGTGCCTTTTTCAGTGGGTTTTTGGTCCATCCTACATTGTGGAGTTCACAATTGTGGAGACGGTGTGTTCCAGGAATACAGACGCCAGTGAACTGAGCAACTGCAAACCTATGGACTGTCAGTTTGCTGTGAGTAACACACACACACACACACGTATGATCTATTATTAATATGTATTATCTATGAATTTATTAAGCAACGCCGATGTCGGTGCAGAACGTACTAGCTTGTTGGCTGCTGTATGCAGTCTAGTGTAATGTGTTCAAGTGCAGCTTTTTGGCCAAGACACAGGAGATGGAGGCCACAACAGAGGAAGCCTTCATCACTGCTAGGTCTTTCACATCAGCTTGGTGTGTCCAGGCCCTTAGATGTTGTTGGTTTTTTTTTTTAAAAAGTGGTGTGAATGAATGTTCAAAAGTGGTTCACATATTCACCTTCATGTCCACTCCTGTGTCATTTTCGAGAGAACTTTCGGCTTCAACAGCTCATTGATTTACATTTCTAAACTCCTTCACTCTATTGCTCAATCTCTCCTGCCTCCAAACTAGATGTCACCACAGGCTCAACCATTCTTGATATCTCTCCTCTCAGCATAGAGGCTTCTGTGTGGGCACACACATGGCCACGGAGGACCAGTTTGAAATCAGACCCTCTGTTGGAATGAAGGACAGCTCGTTTCAAAATAGGAATGCTGTTGAGGTGGAGTGTGAGATCTACGAACCTCAGGTACCCACTCCACCTGCATCGATGCACCCAGTACACGTACTGACATCTAGACTATGAAGGCTTTAAGAGGGCATTTCTTCAAAGTTTCGGATGCCACACTCTCTCTTTCTCTTTTCTTCTCCCCTGTAGGCTGCTGTTGTGGAGGAGCAGGCCCATGTGAGAGCAGACAGCGGGCACACCGTGCAGCAGCACAACCACACACACCTGCATCCCCATGAGCACATGCACTCAGTCACACCCAGCTCAGCCCTCGCTGTCTCCAAGCCACGGGGCTCCCTCGGGACTGTGGTGGATCAGCCTGCTCCTGTCAGGTCCTCACCTGCAGCCAGCTCCTGTCCCAGTCCACACAGACACAGTCTGGGCATAGTTAATCTCAGACTTTGATCGGCTGGACCAGGATGGTCGATTTTTGATCAGTTACTCAGCTATAGCTTTCCTGCATGTTGTGATTAGTTAAGGAAGGACACAGAGTTGCATAACAGGAAGTTGCATCATTTTCTGGAATGATATGAAAATTATTTGGTAGATTATGCAAAAATATCTGACCTGGGATCTGTGGTACATTGTAAAAATTAAACTTTTTCCATCTTAAATTACAAGCTAATGGTTCTTTAATTCATCATTAAAGGTTACACACACAACACACACTTCATTGTTAGAAGGGTGGTGTCTAAACATTCAGGTAGTTGAGGTGGGTGGAGACAGAGTTGTCAACTGAGGCAAAGACTGAGAAAAGAAATCTATGAATCTGAATACTGTTCCTCTTTACGCCATTACATCAACATCACAAGACTTGTGGGAACCATACTGTAGTTCTGAAGTGGAAAAAAACTCATTGCCAATAACTTTTTGCATGTTGCACTATAAAGGGTGTTCCATTGTCAAATTAAGCATTTTCCTTCGTGATATTAATCAGTTAAATGCTATGTCAGAAAAATTAAGCAGGCAAACATTTTTGTTCGCCGTGTGTTTAATTCCATGACTTCCAAAGATATTTGAATGAACCAGATTATATCAGAGGGAGAAATGTGTTACTAGTTACTCTAGTGAATGCCTTTGTTCCAAACATTTTACATTTCATCATATTTGCTGTAATGTTGGTATTAAGCTTTCAGACTCAACTGAATGAAACTGTATTAGTCAGCAGCCACAGCAGCAGTTTTTGATGGAGTCCTTCAGAGGATCCCCTGGCAGATTTAGATCAGCTGATTAGAATGGCAATCATTCGTTAGTGAAGGTCTTCTGAGGACATCTTCAGGTTATTTCACCCGAGCACAGACTTCTTCAGTTGTTTGAAAAATTACATTCGACAAGGACTAATAAGGAGGGTACACTAAAACTGAACTACCTTTTTAATGTGGTCGTCTTTATTTGCTCAGTCAAGTTCTGATGATTTTTTTGAGGGACTTTTGACGAGGTGCTTGTTTCAAGTGCTGATGCTGTGACCTTTTTAGGAGATCGATATCTACTGAGCTTAACACTGAGTCAGGCGGCTTGGTCCAAAAATATCGATACATTGCCAAAGGGATCGCCTTCAATTTCAGTCTTCTACGCTGTGCTCATTTATTTACATGTTTCATCCGACGTGCAGCTGTGACTCAACACAGGAGGAGCGTAGTTTAGAGCTACAGTATTTTCCAGCCGTAAATGAAAACATTGCAAACTGTGATGTGTATAGAAAAAGTGGTCACTACAGTGGCAACACCACAAACAGATTTAAACACATAAAAAAACATGAGAAAGAATACAGAGCCGCAGCAGTGAAGACAGGAGCCACAGGAGGGAAATGCCCAATCAGCACCCAGACCCCCCAACACTGAGACGGAGTCCACTCGCAGAGAGTCAGGGAATATCCAGGTCTATACAGTACAATAAATGTTTTAGTCAAACTGAATTAATAGAGCATACTATATTAAAACATCCAAAAAATATATTCAGCCCATTGGAACTTGCCTAAATGAAACTAAATTAATTGTTTTAATGAATTGAAAAATGCAATACATCTCAAACCTGATATATGGAAATGGCAGAATATAGTAACCTTTTTGAATTCAAAATGATATCATAATTATCATATATAATAACCGCTTATGCATGTATGAACTTTCACTTTACGTTCACGAAATGAAATATTAATACATTTTTGTTATTTGCCTTGCACACACACACACACACACACACACACACACACACACACACACACACACACTGATGTTTTGGTACTTGCATTGGTGTGAAACAAATCTTTAAAACCTTTTTATATCTTATATCAGTTATAACACTTACTTTCACCACACTCTCACCAGGGTCACTCAGTGACCCTGCTGATAGAATTAAGTTGCTCTTCCTGAACTCTCTACATGACATAGTTTGTGATTCAAGCTGCAAATACATTACATTAAAGAGGTTTGTTACAGCAAAGATAAATAATGTTGAATCGAGGTTAGGGAGAATGAATGGCTCAGGCTGCCACCTCCATACTGGCACGATTATCAGCCAAAATATCAGCAATTAAAAACTGTCGGATTCCATCTTGATAAAGAAAAGAGCTCGCAGAGAGCCGCACACTGAGAGAGGGTGGGTGGTGTCCTGTGAGTAGTTATGGCTCAAAATGCTGTAACGAAATCCCGCCTCTATTTTCGCACACGGAAGTGATGATTAAGTGTCAATCGTCGAACATCCATCCGATTAGCTCGCCGTGATCGTATAGTGGTTAGTACTCTGCGTTGTGGCCGCAGCAACCCCGGTTCGAATCCGGGTCACGGCAGTGTTTTGAAGTCCACCGCGGCTCACTGACAATGTTCTCGGTTAAAGTTAAATGATATGATGTCGTTCCCACTTCAGAAAGATTGCTGTCACAAACCGACTTAGACAGTACAGCTGCACACATCTTCAACACTGAATGGGCTAAAGCCATGTTTCCTACTCGATCCAAAATACAGTGGTGTTAAATGTGCCACATGTAGTGGACTTAAAAAAACAATAAGCATAGGCAAGCTACCCATCCAGAAATATTTACATTTCAGCAGCAGATTAGATATTAAGATATATCATATTAAATTAGGGACTTTTCAGAAATATTACTACTTTTAAACGATTAAAGACTTAGACTTAGATACCACACAGTATCATAAGTCAAGCGCATTACATTAACTGAGATGAAATAATGAGTGTCAGTTCTGACAACTTCAACAGGTCTCAAAGCAACACAGCACAGCCAACGAATTATCATGACTGCTCGTCAGTAATCCCAATTTAGTGTGGCAATGTGACAACAGCTAACAATGCACCATTTGAATAGAGAAGAGAAAATGAAATAAGAAAAAAAAATGAAAATGTAAAAAGTGGCACAGTGGAAGCTCGCTAACAGCTTCAACTCTACTCTTTGTGTCACATGATAATAACAATGTTGTGGGGAAAGTCAGTATTTATGGCAGGATTGCCATTCAGAAACCACTTTAATCTGAATGCAACCAATGTAGGCTTTAATGAAACCAGCTTTTCAAAATTCGAGATTTAAGCAGGCTATCATTATGTAACCAGGATAGTACATTGAAATGAAAGCTGTAGTCCATTTATGCTACTAAAAAAAAGCAACATTTTACAAATGGATGAATAACTGGTAAACATAAGAATAGAAATGTAATAGAATTTAATTAAAGGGTCAAATCATCAAATACAAATGTGGCTGTGTAACAGTGTAGTCAGCTAGAACAAAGGTACTGTAGAGTGTAAAAACATTGATGATGTTCCAGTTTTCTGAAAGTGCAGTAGCTCAATGTATTTAATTACTGTTATTATTATATTAGTTTATCTGTATATCTATGTATAACTGCTTTAAACCAGATTGATACTGTGAAAACATGATTCTTTGGTTATCGTACTGTAAAAATGTCAGTCTGTTGCAACCATATGGTGTGGTACAAAGCCTTTAAAAATGAATGGCTGGCACAGGGTGTCTTGCTAACTTACCTAAGATTCATATAATGTCCAGGTTTTGTCTGTCATATAGCCACTGAAAATACAACAAAAGAAAACAACAGCAACAAGTTTCAGTGCCCGGTCCTACTGTGTGTGTGTCTCCATCAATCGAATTGTGTGTGTGCAGAAACTTCCTATCAAGACTTTTCTTCTCACCCATTATATCGGACAGAAAATTAATCACACCTCTTGCCCTCGGTAGGTCCACTGCAGTGTGTTAGGCTTTCGGGCTGAGTCTAGAGGCCCATAACAGAGGAGCATTGCTGTGATTTGTGGAGACAGTTTCATAGGCACACAAAGCACTCGGCAGACTGAGAGAATGTGAAACAGTTCAGGGAAAGAACAACCTATTGGACCTCAGTCTCCAGGGGAAGCTGGCTGAATACAAATTCATTTACTCTTCTATAAAAGAGTTCTCTGGCTGCCAGGCAACAAAGTGACACATTTTTTACTGTTGCACAACACAGAATGAACCAAGACAAAGACAGCTCGATCACAGAGTAGCAGCAGCTCATACAGTAAGTGTCGTGCAGCACTCTCGACATTGGTCTCTGAATGTGATTAATTAAAGACAGCACAACAGAGATGTTGATAAAAGTAGTTTAAGAGATGTGCCCTTGTGAATAAGCCCATGAAAACACACATCACCACTGCTATCTAAATGGTATTCTTGCAAGCACTAAGATGAATGTAGAATATACTGTGTTCACATTGTAGAATACTAAGACATAATCTATGAAACTGATAGTAAAGAAATAAAATGACATTGTGCAGTTTCCCCAAATGCTTCATTCGCCCATTTTCAAGATGGAAATACAAATTCATATCTGTCATGGGAAGCAAAATCACATAACTAGATCATCTTGGTCAGAAGTTGCGGTGTTCTGCAATTCATAATATGTCCACATGGTGTCACCCTTACTTCTGTTCTCACTCCAAAACTGTGCCTCATCAATCTGCATCAGAGAGTCATGACCGACACATATTGGTGTAAAAAAAAAATTGATGTTGACTTTGCTCTTGAATGGACAGTGACAACTTGTCTGATACTTTGTTCTTTAACTAAATACTCAGAAAACTTTTAGCACGGGTCATTCAGCTGAACTTGTGTAGCAAACGTCAGCATGCCCAACTGAGATGATGATGACTGGGGTAAACATTACCTGCTGAAAAAGGGATGTTACTGTTGTTAATATGTAATGTTCTCATGAGCTGACATTAGCGCTGATCTCCGAGGCACCAGCCTCGCAGAGCTGCTTTGCATGGCTGCAGGCTCTCGTGCTGAATTCCAAACACCTCACAAATCCAACATTTCCAGCCCTACAGTATTTGTATTAGGCTAGTGAATGGAATATTAACGTGTTTCCAAGAATAGTGCTAATAATAGAATGTCTTTCCCGTTTATATGCACAAGGATGTGTACACAAAGATCCATCATTGTTTAACAAGGAGACAAGTTTTGTGTTAACTTTTGGCACTGGAATGTTTGGATGTCGAAAATTGGAACTTCATGTAAGTCTTCAGAATAAGTCTTTAATGTTTTGACTGATCCAGCAAATCCCTGATAAATTATAAACTTTGTAATACTTTCTTTATCCATCTAGAAAACCAAGCAGCATATGTTAGATACTGAAAAGGGTTCCACGCACTTCCATATCATAAACAAAGCATCAAAATGGTTTAAATAGTCACTGCCACAGGATAAGTGTAGAAGGCGAAGGTTTCTCTGACTTCTTTAAAAGATAATGAATCGGCCTTGTGGAGTCATTGTAAGCCGAATTCAATCAAACATCTATATGAAGGCGATCCTCTTCTCCAAACTTCTAAGCCATCTAAACACACAATAAACATCTCCATATAGCATTAATTATATTACTGAAGAGGGGTACTCAAATGATTATGATACTGAGCATGCTCCATTTTGAAAGTATACTAAGTATCCCCTCAGCAAACATGACAAAGAGTACAGTCCAAGCACATTAATTAATTAACGCTGGGTGGTACGAGCCTTGTATGTGCACAGATAATGGATTTTGTTGGCTTTGTTTGCGTATCAGAGGCCGATTAAATCTGTTGTAATCACCCTTGAGTGTGAGTGTTAATATTCCATGTTGTAACACAGTTTCGGCCGCAATTAGAAAATGTATTGTTGCCATCATTTGTCGCACTGCTGTTCCTCTTGTCTGTCTTCTTTGCTGAAACTCTCCGAGGAGCGGTGGATCTGCTCCTCTAGTCGTGTGCCCCACATTCTGCGAAAATGGCCATTATTAATTCAGCTTTAGAGGCCCTCAAGATGTGTAAGGATCTGCATGTGTGCGTGTGTGCATTGACGTGTATGTGTATATGTGTGCGTAGGCAGTCAATTTGTGTGTGTGTGTGTGTGTGTGTGTGTGTGCTTGCTGAGATACATGCCAGAGAGAGGGAGAGAGCATCTAAGCCTCGGGGCTCCTGCTGACACACTGACCTCTCACTGAGGTCTCTCACTCACAATAGAGTTGGCACCAGAAAAAACACAAAGCAAAGCTCTTTTTCACACTGAAACATGAAGCTGGTGTGTTCGGATTAATCCACTCAAAAGAACATTTTGAAAGGTTCAGTTTTTTGATCTGAAAATCAATGAAAAGAGTTTTCAGATATGACCGGATTAGTGTGTAAATTGTCTGTATTAAAAGCCCCATATGGGTTTTTACTTTAACACAAACCTTGCCATCTCCAACTATCAATACATGGAATAATGCAAAATGTTCCCACTGTAATAAAATACACAATATGAACGTATATCGTGCTGGTTATGTGTGCTGTGTGAGTCCTTGTGGGTGTGCGTGAGTAAACAAGCTGTAAACATGAAAACTTTCACTCCACGACAGTACGACTTTTTAGAAGCTCCACAGAGTGCTGTGCAGGAGGCACTCCTGAGGACTTTCTATGACTCTGTGGTGGCATCAGCCATTTTCTGTGGTGTAGTCTGCTGGAGCAGCAGCATCTCGGCAGCAGGTAGGAAGAGACTAGATGAACTTATCAAGGAGGCCAGCTCCATCCTGGAATGCCCTCTTGAACCAGTGCAGGTGGTGGGAGAGAGCAGGATGATTGATAAGCTGTCATCACCCCCTGCATGTCACTCTCACAGCACTGGGCAGCTCCTTCAGTGATAGACTGATACACCCCAAGTGTGTGAAGGAGAGGGATCGCAGGTCCTTCCTCCCTGCTGCTGTCAGACTGTACAACCAGCACTGCTCTCAGCAGACCTCACTGTGCACTGTGCAATAAAAACTGTATACATAACTCATTTCTCATTTTGGTCTAGGGCAATTTTCATACCACTATTTATTATCTATGAATAACAAGACATTGCCCACGCAGTTTATGATTACACCGTTTATATTTGTACACATTATGTATATACAAGTCTATTTCTAATTCTGCTCTAGCGCTTCTGCTTACCTTTTATTCTATCGTTTATTTTGTACTGTTATTATTGTTCATTGTTAAATTGAACTGTCTTCTGGCTGCTGTGATGCACACATTTCCCCATTTAAGGGACTAATAAAGGAAACTCTGATTCTGATTCCAGTCATACCTACCATATAGACATTTGTACAATACGCGTTATGTCACATTCCTAACACATGATTATTTCAACATTTGAATGCATGCGTGACTGCATATTTTTAAGGAGACATTGGGATAACTTCTGGTCATATTTGTGGCAATAAAAGCATACATTTGATGAGTTGGGACATCTCCAGGCGTTTCTGTGTTGATCCACACAGGTATTTCAAGCCAAAAAACGATCTTTTCCAAAACCAAACCATGTGTTTTTTGTGCCTAATCTAAACACATAATAAACACAGCATTGTCACAGCATGGAACTGATAACTGAAACTACAGAAACATTGCAACATAAAGAAATGTAAAGTTTTAATACATCTGAGTTGGGCACTAATGTTGGTCTGATGTTTCTAAACACAGACACATGTGAACACCAGCTTTAAAACTGCAAACAACACTTCACTTTCTAAACCACCTGTTCCGTTCAGTTTCTTTCCAATCAGGCACTGGGCAGGAGGAGGTGCACACCCTTGGCAGAATGTTAATGTTTGGCCTCATACAGTTCACCTCAAACAGTTGTAACATTACCACCTGAGGGCAAACACATCATTACATCTGACGTGTCTAATACCTGTAACACCCAGTGTCTTATGTAGGATTACTGGTGTTGTGTAGGAATAAAGGACTTCCTTGACTTCATGACTCACAGGGCCAGGTTTACCCAAATTGTATAAGCTTCAGTGGAGAGAGGCTCCAGTATTGCAGCCCTGTGAAAGCCCATGCTGCCTTTTGGCTTTTAAGTGGAACCATGCTGCTATTGTACACTGATCTCAAAAACCTGCTTCATGTCGAGAGCATATGCCTTAAAAGCCAAAGCCCTAATCAACAAAACAACATGTATTTGAAGTCCTGGCAGGGATTAGGTTGTTCTCCATCCTTTTTAAAGAGCCTGTAGAGCACATGTGGTCCCTCAGAGGGGAACTGGTTGTGTTCAGCATTAATTCCTCATGCAGGGACAGCTGTTAATGTCTGGCATCATGCTGCTTTGTTGTCATGAGAGCAGGTTGGTCATGACCTCTGGGACTTTTAAAGAAAAATAGTGTTACGCAGCAGAGTTTTTTGTTGAGATATCCTTCAAAATCCTGCTTATATAACTAAATTAAGCGAAATATGAGTCCTGCCTGGGCTTAAATGTCACAACGTAATCACCAGAATAAATGCTAGCTAATTATATTTCGGCAAGTTAAAATGTTTCTTTATGTTGCAACTTGCCATTTGTCTTGGTTGAATGTATTTCTCTTTTGTCATTATGCTGTGCTGATGCTCTTGTTAGGTTAACACACAAAAACCACTTGGTTAGAGTTAGGAAAAGAGCCCGGTTTGGCTTAAAATACCTGTTTATTTCGCCACTACCAAGGATGGAGATGGTGTGACTTCCTGAGAAAAGCAGCCAGTTTTATTGCCACAAAAACAGCTGGAAATACCTCAAGGTGTCCTTAAAATGATCCTGTTGTGTGACTCAAACTGCAGTCGGCCGTGAACGGGATACGCCATGTTTGGTACAAATGTCAATCTTTGATGTATTTGTGATTTGTAGAAATGTTAACTACTAACATTATATCCTGGTGACTGGGTTGGATTTTACATGTGCTTAATAAACTTGAAGCTTGGAGAGATTTCAAACTTTTCGGTTCAAAGAGGCATCACCAAGGCAGCTTTAAAAACAAAAATAAATGAAGGGATTACTTTTGATGAATGCTGATGAGGTTTGCATTTGACAATAAACAGTGACGCAGGATGATGGTTTGGAAACGAGGACTGAATGGTGTGTGACAAAATTTGCATTTACAACGCAGATGCCACTTTTGAACCCCTGACACTCAAGAATGAATCATATACAACATCATCCTGCTACCTCATGAGCCCTCAGGACACCATTAGCAGCAGTGCTTCATATATTTCCAAAGAGGTGGTGAGAATAAAATTATTGCTGCCCCACTTCTTCTTCCCTTCCCGCCTGGGACCACGTTTGGGGGAGCGCTGCATGTTTACTCCCAGGATGACACAGATGGTGTGTGCATTATACAATATGACAACTGCATTAAACATGAATGCAGCACTACTGACCACACATGACTGTGGTTTATGTAAGGTCTAAAGCATTGGAGATGCTCTTATTCCAGATGCTGGAACAGAATGTGTGTAGGATGCTCGGTGTGAAGGATCTTTTGTGAACGATCAACCACCGCACATTACCATTGTACATCTCCTTTACTGGCAAACATCAACTGAATGTTTTACCAGATTGTGTTTAGACTGATAATATTTTTGACGCTTTAGACTAAACATACTTTTCAAGGCATTAGTCAGCATCTTCAATATGTTCTGACTGCTACTGATGCAATTATGAACCATCCATTCCATTATGAAATGATGTTAATGGACCTACAGATGGCTAAACACTCCTCTCCTCTATTAATCCTTTTGACATCTGTATAAATATACTTATTTTAACCTATGGGACCTTTGGGCTATTTTGCTTTACATACAGCGATGAAAAGAAATCCTTAACTTTTAAAAGCCAACTAAACATTTCATTTTACAATTAAGGATTAATTCAAAGGTGAAGCTTTAGATGTTATGTTTTTGTCCTCCCTCATATTTATTAAAACGGTTATTAAAGCTGCCTATCCAATGTTCACATTGTGGAATGAGGCAAAAAGGCAAACATAGTAGGCTGATGAAATTCACAGATTCAAAGGTATATTTTGTAAGATATGGCCAGAATTCAAAGGCAGCTCCAGATCAGGTAGAGCAAGATTATTGTCAGATCTCACTCTGTGAACTGATCATTTATTTTGACCAAACCAGAGGTGATTGTGGAGAGGCAAAGAATATATTTTGTGTTGAGTTTTTATAAAGCGTGTTTTATTTTGGTTGCAAGCAGCGACTTAGCTCACCTTGGTCTTAAGGAGAGACCAAGAGAGGAACTTTAATTCAGACAGCTTACAGTTGTTTTTTTCTGTTTAGTGAGGAAAATAGGTGTAATAATACCCCCTGTTAATTTATTTTATTTACTTTCTAGACTAAGTAGAAAACTTGCTGTTTTTACATGTCCAAGCTAGAAGTATGAGGGCTATCAGACTCATTGCCTCTTGAGTGAAAGAGTGGTATTATGAGGCAGGTCGGCTAGTTAGCATGCGACACAGTACATAGACATGTTGACAGGTAAAACACGTAAGAAATGGCCATGTGTCAAATTCATACTCTAAACATTTAGGGGCAGCATATCACTAGAGCAACCTCTAACTGCTGCAAACTGTAGCTCGTGTTAGCTAGTTAGCTCAGTATGCCATGCAGTTGGCAGTTTGGACGGGGGGCTTGAAGCTCTGAGTGAGTGTTGCTGCTAACACTGCTGGCATTGGAGCTCTGGAGTGGCACGGGTTGGGGCTTCGATGAATATCTCCCCAGAAGAATACATAGACATCATTACATCGCAACAATTATTTGTTCAAATTCTGGTGATAAATTTAGTTAATTCTTTTTATGTTTTCAACTAAAACTCTTACACATTGCACATTTTAAAATTTGCAGCAGTACAGAAGGAACTAAGTAGCAGCACAAGGGTAAGTCTCAAAAAACAGAGACAATAATAAGTAGACATTGGAAAGAATAAAATAACAATATGAATACACATATCATAAAAACTATTAGAATAAAGATAAACATACTATATACAGCAGCTGTCCATGTGTGTACATCTGCAGTAATAAATGTACTTGTGCAAAGGTGCAATGTGCAGGGTTCCTGAGATAGTAAATAAAAACAAAACAAAAAACAGTCATTAAGTGACAGTGGAGCGTATGGTTGACTCCTTTACCAGTGGAGAAAGGAGGTGTTGGGGGGCTGTGGTGGTGGCGTTGTGGAGTCTGATGGTATAAACAAGCCATTTATTGTCATGTTATTATGAGCAATGACTCATGCAGAACATGTATAAATATAGCTCCTGTTTATTCAATTCAGTAGCTTAACCTTATATGCGCCAACGGAAGAAAAACTGAAAGAGAGGAATCATTTTACTTCTCATTCTTGTATTTTCATCTATTATGATAATTCCACATGGCCACTAGTTGGTAGCCTTGCCCCTTTTATTGTATTCAGAGGCAGAGGTTTGTGATTAGTACACATCAGCCCCATCTGTGAAGATAATCTTATATTCTCATTGGAACAGATTGGATGAGAGTAAAAATCCATAGGGTGTAAATTACCATCTGACATACAACGCTTTCTTCAGCCAAATGAGGCGATTCCTCTTGCATTAGCCATCAGGTGATTCATTTTCTCAACGTGCATTCTGTGTTGAACAATCTGCAAGTTATTGTATCACATCTGTTCATAACAAAGACAACCTTTACAGAGTTGTAATGCGTAAATACAGGAAGACACACCACTCCCGTGTGTGCTGTGTGTGGAGGGGGGCAGGTACCAGACTCTGAGCCCCTCCTCCGCAGAGCCACGGTGCGCCTCTGTTCCAATGGAAACAGGTGGGGTCCTCGGACTCCTCCAATCACACCCTCCCTCCGTGCGGGGGGAGAGTCCAGGGCAGGAGGCAGGACCCAACCAACTTCCACACTCACCACGGGAAAAGTCGGGAAACACATCTGGCGCCGCATGTCGCTGTTCCTGGTGGCCTACGTGTGTTTTTAAAGCTGTTACCGTGATTCTTTTTCTCTCACCGGAGCGCCGGTGGAGTAGTTGCCGCCACTTGGCCGCTGTTGACGGCGGTGTAGGAGCACTGCAATGCCGGGACGCTTCGCTGTGATGGAGAACATGTACTAAACCGGATTTGGGATTGTTTCTTCTTGGATTACTTTGCCTGTTCAACTGACCTGTTTCGTTTCCCGTTGATATTCTTCTCTGGCAGTGCAGATTAGTAGTCACACACTGAAAATGCCTGGAAAAACCAAATACAACCTCGTTGATGATGGGCATGATTTGAGGATCCCGTTGCACAACGAGGAAGCGTTCCAGCATGGGATCAACTTCGAGGCAAAGGTAAATTCAAGCAGCAGTGAAGTGGAGATAGCTAAATTAGTCGGTTATGTCTTATTCTCACGGTATTTAGCTTTTGTTTTAGAGTGTTGTCTTCATTAGCCAACGTGTCTAAAATCCCAAACGTGTAGTAACTCTGCCCTTCTACCACAGTGTTGAAAGAAAACTAATGTTTGCCAAGGTAACTGAAATAACGTTGGCCGACATGCTTGAGACCGGTTTGGCTAGCTTGTAACGTTAAAAGCAAGTTTTTGGCTAAGTCGTTTAGAGACTGAAGTTGCGCAGAGTTCATTATTACCGCCAAAGGACTCTTGGAACTGTTTCAGTAAAGAACAATCGTGTGAATACTGTCTATTGCTTCATTAATGTGTTGTACCTGTCATATTGTACCCTCCGGACAACAGTACATCGGCAGTCTGGATGTCGCGCGACCGAGCAGCCGAGTGGAGATTGTGGCTGCGATGAGGAGAATACGGGTGAGTGGAAGCTGGACGAAACTCCGTTTCAAGTCTGGCAGATTTTCACATTCTTGCTCATCAGCTAATGCGCATGTCTGGAAGAATAAAACGCAAGATGTTTTCGGATTGCCTGTGCTCCACTGATCAATTCGGCATATGTATGCCTGCCTAAACAGTCATTTATATCAGGAAAGAGACAACTTTTTGGATTCGTTTTCCTGTCCACCTTTAATGGAATACTGTAGGTATATAATTGGAATAAGTCATATGAAATGTAACACTGAAGAGACCATTAGCTTATTAGCCTTGTGTGTATATATAAATATATATATATATATATATATATATATATATATATATATAT
>CAEMYA010000097.1:2027377-2100490 GCA_903131615.1 Diplodus sargus | reverse complement strand
ATATATATATATATATATATATATATATACATACACATACACATATATATGCTAAATGCACAGATTAATCATTTGAATAATTGTTGGGTTGAAGCCCCAGATAGTTGTGTGACAAGTCACCAAAATGAGGCATAAAGTGGTGTGGAACAGATGATCGGACGCATTAACTGCAGTGTTAATCATTTACTCATACACACTATGAATTGAAATGAATGTGAGTTTGGAAAGCACCTTGGAGTTTAAACGTGCAGACTGTATTGTGCCGGACATTTCTTGCAAGGCAGAAGGTTTGGTCTCCCATGTGCTCCATCACTGATTTGAAGTCTTCTTTGAAGCAATGCATTGGAGTGTGATCCCCCTGCCTCCCCCCCTTCCCTTTTCCGCTGTGTAAACCGAAGATTTACAGCTTTTTCAGCTCCAGAAAGTAGACTTAATCTTAATCAGTGTGTCTGCCAGCTTGGCAGCAGTTGGTTTAGCAACATAATATAGGTTGTGCCAGTGGTGTAGAGTGGTATTTCAGGATTATGGTGATGAACTGGTAGGTGTGCTGGGATTAATTGATGATTCTTTCCAAACCACACACGCACAAGCTCACACACACAGTTATACAGGCAGCATCAGGCACGTTGTATTTTAACAGCTGATGAATTTATAGGAGTTTGAGGGCAGAATGTATGATTAAAGTGGATAAAATTGATGGTTTTATGATGGAATGTACCATTAGTTGACTTCTCTGGACATTTGTCTGGTATACGTTAGCAGCTCCATTGACAGTCTGAATTGCAGACATTATCTGCATATTTTAATGTGATGAAGCTCAATCCAGCAAGGCACAGGACACTCTTATTCAATATCCAATCAGCTGAGCATAAGGTGCAGAATGTTCTTTTCAGAGAAGTGACCCGCTCCTATAAAGTGGACCTCCCAGTGTGCTGCCATGGCAGCTGTTGTTGTTGGCAGGAAAGCAGGCTGTGGTTTGGCTCCTTCAGTGTGAAAATGGTTTGACACTGGTTAGACAACACAATGGAGGGAAACCACAGGTATCTAACTTGGAAGGGAGGTCACTCTGGGAAGCATGGGATTCTGAATGCATTTGTTTTACTTGAGCAGAAAGTAAGCCAAAAGCAACCTTAACTGAATGATGAAAACCTTAACGAATTAGTAAACCTGTTAAGGATCTTTAACATTGATTGACCCAATTGACTCTAAGAATAGAAGCTGTTTTACATTAGATAAGTGATTAGTAAATGCTAATATGATGTGCAAATTCTGAGTTAGATACCATGTTGTGTTTTTGCTCTGATGCAGAATGAGACTCTGCGTATGGATTCACTTTGTTATTGAATGCTTATTGAGTAAGAAAAGAAACCAAAATATGTTGAAAGCAGAGACAACCGTTATTATTTATATGTCGTATTTTATGAGGTATTCTTTGTTAATCTTTAATTAAAAGGTCAAATAAACCAAAATATAAAAAGAGGATTATTGGGAAATCATATATTTATATTCATATAAATCAATATTCAGTTTCTACTTGAATTTTACAAAAAATTGTCTCATTTGTAGCATTATGACAGCAATCAGGCACATCAAAACCACTCCATGCTTACACAATAGTGTGGTTTCACCATGATACATGCAGTGTAGGCATCTGTTCTGATACCCTTTTTCCCTCCAAGTACCTATTTGTCAATACCAAGAACATATTGAGATCCTGAACCACCAAACATCCTGGAAAGTTACGTTTTTCTCTCTAAATTACATAATTACATAATCGCCATAAGTTAACAGGACCCTGTGTGACTTTGTCAGTCTTGTGGAGGGATGCTGTTTTCTAGAGGGAAGTTCACTGAAGTCTCGGTCGGGAGGGCTGAATGTCGACAGTAATTACAATAACACAATAGTAGAAGGAGACAAACACTTGGTGAGTTAGTTTTCTGCCGGTGACATATGCTGTTTGTCGGGGGAGAAATGTGATGAAGAGACAGTAGGGCAGACAGGAGGACATACAGGCGGACAGACAGGAGGACAGGCTCTTCTCTACGTATAACCATGGCAACTCATATAAGTTGCCAAAGACACTACCAGTTACTATGTTACTGTTGTTTGGTCATGTAACATTGCTTTGTGGGACTTTTCTCTTTATTTTGTTGAGTAAATCTGTTATGTTGTCAGGCTGTGAGCACCATCAGATCGACACACCCCCTCTCCGTGCCTCCGGAGTATCCATTCACACAGTCCCCAGCTCGCCTCTGCTGCAGCTCTGATACTGCCTTGGAAGATACATCAGAGCCGCAGCAAAATTTCACCCCTCTCTGCATCTGAAACTTTCACAAAGAGGAGGATGCGGGGAATTCGCGCGGGATCCCTGTATTCAAAGAGAATGGTCAGTAGGACAGACAGTCACATTTCTGGCCGATCTGTCCCCAACAGCAAAGCCAGGCAGTTCCTGCAGTGAATGGCAGTGGTTTTGTAATGCGATTCAGAGCAAAAAAATTTGACAAACCATGTTTCTATCACCTTCCACTATTGTGTTGTTGTTAGGGATGCACCAATCCACATAATTTCACTTCTGATCTGATCCCGACACCTGAATTTGGATATCTGCCGATACCGATACTATTCCGATACCAGAGCTCTGTTTGCTTTAATGTTATTATTATGATTATTGTTGATTTTATATGAGGCTGAAATAAGAGCAGGAACGATACGTGCTTTCACATCAGTGTCACCAAAAAAAGTCGCTAGACGCTTTTTAAAAAAAGAGTCGCTAGGGGGGTCTGAAAACTCGCTGAATATAGTGACAAAGTCGCTATGTTGGCAAAACTGAACTTCTCAGTTAACTTGGTTAACACTCGGTTGTATAGTTCTCCTGAATGGTAAACTATACCGTGGCTGCAAGTGTTCAATATGCCTACGAAATCTTTTCCACCACTGACAACAGTTGGTCATAGAGTACGATGAAGTTGAGCAACTTCTTGGTATCACTTGTGAAGTCATTTTAGCAGAGAACGTTAAAGCCCAGACATGGCTCATGGATTGGAAATCTCCGCAGGTTGGATCAGAAATTTCCGATTCGTGAATTACGTTGGTAACGGATCCGATACCGATACTGGATCGGATCGCCCCCATACCTAGTTGTTGTAGTTACTGTCTCTGGAAATTCTTGTATCGAAAAAATCACCTCTTTTGTTTTCCGCAGCGTCGGCATGCCGTATGAAATGACAAGCTGGAGTGACTTTAAACCAGCTGCTTGGTTCAGTGTGAACAAACAAAGGTGGTGTAAAGGCCAGCCTTCGTTGTGGCAATAATGCAGACTCTCTATGTTAAAAGGACAACTGATACTACTAACCATTATTGATGTTTTGTTTTTGATGTGGGACTGGAAGTTACATGCACGTATGGGAATGCTGCTGGGAAATGGGAAAACAATGTGAATCAGTATTATAGTTTTAATTCATATTGGACTAAAGCAACAAAAAGAGGCTTTAGTTAGATGTGTGAGTGTTTGTTCTCTCGAAACTGCAGGATGATTTTACTGTGATGCAGATACAGAACGTGCTTGTTGACAATGCATTGTAAAAGCACAGATCAGAGGCTTCTGCTCCATCTGTTGAATGAGCAGGAATATACAGCTACATCAGAACAATGGCACCATATATTACAGTACACACAGGAAAACCTTTCCATAGACTGGTTTTTTCTCAACCTCTAAAAGTAAAATAGAAAGAACCAGAAAACTAGAAGGCCTCTCCACAACTCACACATTCAGTCAGTATGTGGGTATAAAGGTTTCATTCAGTCTTGCTGTCTTGCCATCTGGCCGAAGCTTAATGTAGCCAAAAAATACTTATTTTTATTTTTTTTCCAAAAGTCACCCCTGACGCTGCTTTTTGCTGCATCAAGCTCAATCTTCGCTTGCTATTTCAAAGTCCTTCAGGGACGCTGAAGCACGGAAAGAATCGTCTAGTTTTTGGTTTGCGCTTTCATGTAACTTTTGATGCCTTGTGGAGTTCCTGAAAGAAAGTTCAGTGGAATGATGCTCCCCACAGTTTCTGCTCGTTTCCAAGATTTCTATCAGCCTCTCTTTCTGCACAGTCAGGCAGAGCTATGCTGGTTGCCGGGCAACCGTTTGATGTGTGGTGTCATTGTTCATTGTGTGCATGAGTCACCTGTAAGGCAGTAGCTGATAACAAACTAATGACATGGCAAAGCAGGAAATAGCCACCTACAGTGGAGCGCTACAGGATTTGCTTTAGTTTGACACTCACACACACAAACACACACACACACACACACACACACACACACACACACACACACACACACACACACACACACACACACACATTGTGTTGTGCATGTTATTCTTGAATGATTGAATACTCTTCCCAGAAATAAATAGTTTATTACATGGAAAAACAATCAGAGCTTCACAGAGTTCAGTCAAACTGCCCTCCCTCACTGTCAGATGAAGTCCATGCTGTGATGAACATTTTGTTTACTATAAAGGTCCTCCATAAATTACATTTATTAATATCATCATCTGGTAATGTCTTGTATGGAGGACTTAAAGTGACATAATTAAATACCTAAATACACCATTAAATGATTAATTAAATGTGTCATGAATTCAATAAAATTTGAATTAAATGCATGCATGTGTCATTAAATTGTTATTCATTTTATGTAAAAAAAATAAATAAATAAATTTAACCATATAATTAATTATTTCATTTTCCTGTGTTGCAGTGCTTCATGAATTTATTTATCTGTCAAGCTCGCCCATCAAAGTCAGTGGGTGGATCCTAACACCTGATGGGTTACCCTGTGCATTAAGTCAAGGCAAATTGATTCCATATAATTGATTGATTCAATCAAACAAAACTTTAGTGGCATCCGCTAAAAATCAAGTAGAAAGCTTGGTCCCCTGCTAGCACCAATGTTGATGCAGCATGTGAGCTGGATAAAATGTCAAAACTTCACTAGAAAGTTCATGGGGATCCTCCATCAGTGTAGCCGCCATGTTTTGAAATTGTTCTTCTTCTTGTTCTTTCGGTTTCAAGACTTCAGACCAAAGCAATGGATTAAACTAAATTCACGTTAGACCCGCCCACTGACTTTGATGGGTGGGTTTGACAGATTAAATGAATTCATGAAGCACTGCAACACAGGACCATGAAATGATTAATTAGATAGTGAAATAATTATATGTGTTTTTCACATGAAATGAATTAATATTTTAATGAATTAATGACACATTTAATTAATTAATGACACATTTCATTAATTGGTTAATGACACATTACATAACCCTAACACTAATTAATTATATAATGGTGTATTTATTTATTTAATTAGGGCACTTTTAGTCCTCCATAGTCTGGTAGCAGCTTATCTGGTTAAAAGGAGACCTTTATGGTGAATTAAAGGGATTAATTTCTCATTACTCAGTCTTTGCTGGGTTAACTGGCCATAATAAGATTGAGCAGCATGTGGTGAAAAGATTAGATGTGTCACAGGAGATATCTGAGGAGACTAAAAGAGTACGGTGGTGGTACTCGAATGGGAAGAAGAGAGAAATAGAAATGATTTGTCCATCCCCCCAGCTACCTAGCTTTTAACAAGCAGCTAACGAGCATCTTTTTAACACCAATTAATTGGCGATGAGAAAACACAGTGGAAGTTCATTAATCTGGGTTTCACTGTACACTTGAGTGTGTTTAATGGTGCATCATTGGAGCTTAACATAACACAACATGAATGGAGTGAAGTGGCTGGTTGGGAGCTGTGATGTGTACCGTGTTGACTTGTGCCAGGTTGTGTGGCGCTTCTTTTGTGGTTCTGTTGTCTCACCCGCATAACACTGGTACAGCTGTATGATGAGGACAATGTATCAGTGCCATCTACATGTTAACAGTGAATGGTGTACACACTGTAAAAGGTTTTAACCCAAAAGTTTGAGCAAAATTATCAAATCTTCTTATGATATGCTCATTGATTAATCAACGGATAGTGTCAACTCTAATCACAATGTTGACATACATCGTAAACATAAATATTCTGTAATTAAAATTGCTAAAAGTTTTGAGAATCCTATAAATCCTCATGTATCTCTAAAATGTCAAATATTATAATTCTTAGAGAACTTTAGCAGAAACAAACAACCATGACTCTTTTTCTATCTAGTTTTGAAAGGAATCTGACTTGTTTAAAAAAAAGTCAAAAGAAAACTCACATTTTAAAAGCTGTAACAAGCACGTGTTTGGTGTGTTTACTACCAAAAGACTGGAGTGATTAATTAGTTTGAAAATTATATTTTGCTGCTAATCTTTCGGGCGGTATGTGTTAAGAGATAACAAACAGGCCCCAGCAGAGGCTGTCCATCATGTCAAGAATACAGTTCAAACTCAAAGTATTAAAAAAAGTCTGCGACTTAATTCATCCAGCTACATTGCCCCTGCAGGGATCAAAGCAGAATCACAATAATATGAGCTGTCTGCAGTTATTGTGGTGAGGCAGTACTTTTACCTAATATGGCTAAGTAGAATGACTCAGGGTTAGGGCTGGTCAATAAAACAATAAAGATAATTACCGCGAAACAACTTTACGGCGATACAAATGTAAGACCTGAGCGACACTGGTGAAAAGATAGGTCCGAAGAATTTGGTAGTGTGGAGTTATTCAAGCTATTTTAAGTCCAACAAGAAGTAGAGTGCACTGCAAACTGTGTCAAAAGCATTCCCCCACAAAGTCAGGTTATACCACTAATCTTTTTACTATCTGACACAGTGCCATCCTCTAGAGCATGCACAATGCAAGACTTTACAGTCCCAGACCCAAGTGTATGCTGGTAGCCCTGCTAAAACAACCAGTGTGACACCTGCACAACAACAACAGACTGTATTGTCCTCTTTCTCCGGGGCCATGCCATGCGACAGAAAACGAAGAGACACAGAAATACAAATGCAATTGCCTTGTTCATTGCAAAATCTGAATTAAGATTTTTGCTTATTGTATATACCCGTTTTATTTATTTGAAATACATTTGTATAATGCCCTATAGTATATTTGTCATATTCAACTTCTGAAAATAAGTAGCCTAATATTTAAACCAAAACGAACCTTTTGATATGTTCACATCTCACCAAGATGTAAAAAGGAACCTTTAAGTTTGAGAGAAGGAGTGCCTTAGAAAATGCCTTAGGTGTAAGGTAATAATGGTGGCTAACAAATTTAGTCTCCTTGACAGTTATTATTGAGCCCAGTTTTATACCTTTGTTCAATGTTTTTATAGATACGCCATTTTTATCTTTGCAAGTGGAGTCAATTTTAATTGAGCCTTCCTGCGGTTGGCCTGTTACAATTATATATGTGCTGTTCTTTCTTGTGTGGCCCAAAACAGAAACAAGAGGTTATAGCCTCTGTTTTAAGAGAGCATTTGATATTAGGCCTGTAACGATACACCAAAGTCACGAATCGATTCGTATCTCGATTTCTGACCCACGGTTCGATATATACGGTTTGATTCAATTCAAATTTATTAAGGTTAATAAGAGAGATTTTGGTAGCAAAAATTGGATTATTTATTTTAACAACAATGTATAACAATAACAATTATAACAATAAATTAAAAACAAAGAAACTATTATCTTTTCTCAAACAAAATACTGTTAAAAATAAACAGAACTTAACTCCATTGTGTAGACTATTTAAGTTTAGGAAACAAACTTGCCGGCTGTGCCATAAACCACAAATATGTAAACATAAACCACAACCTCAAAGTAAGTGAACAAATTAACAACTCTGTTTTAAGAGAGCCAAACTTGTTGCATTGCAGAGCTGATTCAAGGCAGTTGCAAATTCTTCTTTAGAATGACCATCATGTCCACATTGTCTGGTGAGGGGCTTGCTCTATGTGACGTGACTATGTCCTCTGCAGTAGAAAACACTTTCACTGAAAACAGATGTGGCTGGGATTCCAAGGTACCTTTTAGCCAATTTAGCTAAACAGGGAAACTGCTTCTGGTTGTCCTTCCACCAGTCAAGTGGATTTGCCTCCACTGAGAGGCTATGCACTGCTCTGTAATGCTGTACCTCATCCGTCACTTGAGACAAAGGCTTGGATGATGATGCCTGGTCCACTGGAAATAACTCTCCAAACAGTTCACTCATTGGTGCTCTTTTGGGTGGAGGAGGACCCTCACTGCTGTTGGAAGCCACCTCTGTTTGCTCCTCTGTCTCCTCCCTGGATGTCTGAGCCTAACAGACAAAAAACATAACACAAATTGCAACATATTGTTAGATTAAATTCATTACAATCAAGTTTAAAAATATGAAATCTAGGAAAATAACATGAGTGAAACTGGTTTACAGTTAACCCTAATATCTGAAGGGGGTGCACTTTCTCCAATTTTACACTTGAGATTCATAGCTACCAATTATTCAATTATTCATAAAGAAAATCCCTTAAATGCTAATGTGAACACTTGATGTGCCAATTTAAACATTTTTGGTAGTAGGTATCAGGTAGGAGGGTTAAGCATTATTTTCTGACTATTTTGAATGCTGAATGTAAAAACAGAATATCATAACTGATTAACACAGCACTTAAAGCTATCAAATAGACTTACCTGAACAGTCTCTGAGTCTTCCAGAATACTCTCAGTCAGAGTCTTGAAGATTGCGTCACTGCTGGTGCTCTCATCCAGGAAAGGCATGGATTTGAAGCGGGGGTCCAGTGCAATGCTCAGATGGAGAAACTGGATCAGTGTGTGATCTGTATCAGGGTACCTGTCCTTGAAGTCACGTGAAATGGCAGTTTTGACCGTCTTTCACTGCTGCTGAGTCAGAGTCTCCGTGCTTCATGGAGGCCAGGATTCTGTGTTTCAGTGGGATGATCATTGAAACAGTTGGAATCTGATCAGTGCTCATGATGGTCGTCACAGTTTTCAGAGGTTTAAGAACCTAGATCACTGACTCAGCTAGTTTCATGTCATCATCGGAAAGGGTGACGAGATCTTTCAGGTTCTTCTTAACACGCTTGTCAGTTAAATGCAGAGAAAACAGCAGCCTGCTGCTCCAGGTAGCGTTCCAGCATGTCATGGGACGAGTTCCACCTGGTAACCACATCCTGAATCAGCTTGTGTGAGGGCAGCTGGAGCAGCTCCTGTTTCTCCTTCAACACTTCTGCAGCTGTTGTGCTGCGGTGGAAAAACGTGACTACCTTTCTCACTCTGCCAAGGAGCTGCGACACCTGCTGCACGCCCAGCCCTTTCTGTGCAGCCAGGTTAACAGTGTGCGCAAAGCATCGCACATGCGGTTTAAATCCAGCCGCCTCCACAGCATTAGTGATGTTTTTAGCATTGTCAGTTGTCACTGGAATGGAGACGTTTGACTTGCTGATTTTCCACTCTGCCACGGCCGCTTCCAGTGTTTCCGCCAAATGCTCGGCTGTGTGGCTCTCGTACACTGCGCGTGTTTGGAGGACGGGGTTCGCAATTTGCCAGTTCTCCGTGATAAAGTGTGCAGTTACCGTCATGTAGCTTTGCGTAGCACGGGACGTCCATCCATCAGTGGTGATTGCAATGTATTCAGCAGCACTTAACTCTTTCACAACATTGCCTTTTGCTTCCTCGAAGAGTTTAAGTAGCACATTTTGGGAGAAATGTGGCAGTGTGTAGCTCGAGCACATTAATCATATGCTTAAACCCCTCATTCTCGACCACTGCAAATGGGCTCATGCGCAGCGACATGAAAACTCCAATGCCTCTCGTAATTTTTTGAGCCTGGTCAGAGTTGGCCGGCAACTTCATTTGAAACAAATTTAGCAGAGTGGACCGTCCCTGTGGTGTTTTCTTCCGTGCCCCACTTAAAGTAATTTCGGGATGGTGTCTTTGCAAGTGCATCAACATGTTCGACGTGTTGCCCGTCACTTGGGGACGTTTTTGGAAACACTTGAGGCAGATAGTGTGCGTCTTGTCGACAACGCGATCGCCATCTCTGTTTTCCACCGGGTAGCCGAAGTGCTCCCATACTGCCGACCTAAATGAACTTGGAGGGTCCGCAATTTCAATTTGAGGGTTACTAGTTGCCATGTTTCCTCCTCTCCTCGAATCCACTCTCCTCACGTTGTTTCACTCCTCTCAGGTGACGGTCACCGGAAAAGTAATTAGTCACATGACACAGGCTTGATGAAGAAATGTATCTTCAATTTAGGCTTACATTTTCTTAAATTAACTTAAAATGATAATAATGTTAATTACATTTAGTTTGGTAGCACTAACTGGGGAAAAAAAAAACTCTGGGAGTTGGAATGTGTGTGTCGCGGTTCTGCCATTTCATTGGTGACACAGGTTTGTGTCTTAGAGTGTCGCGGTTTTGGTTTCTACACGTGTATCGTTACAGGCCTATTTGATGTTGTCGTTAAATCGATCACAAGTCCCCGATTTGAATTAAACTGAAATCGTATCGCAGCAGAGTGATATTAGTGAAAATTGCATCATTGTCAAGGAAGGAATGTGATATGATCTTGTGATGAAATTGGTAATTTAGACCCCTAATAGTTCCCACCTCTCCCCCTTATGGCTGTCTCTGGAATTCATAATGGAATCCTCATTTATGCCCTGACAAGGATGTTCTATTATAAAACAAGTGGGGGATTGGTGGAAATGACATATAATCGCAAAAACAAAAAAGAAATGAGGTAGAAAGATGATAATGATCAAGGTAAAATTAAGTGACTATCATTAATGTGTAACACCTAGGGTGTTGTTTATTTCGCCCATTGTCTTACATTTCTGCTTTTTAATTGGTGGCAGCTGGAGTTGACCTGCCTGAATTTTATTGACATTAACAAGATAAAGAAGCTCAATCCTTGTCCAATTAATCCACCCGCATTAATATATGTGCCTCCCAGCAGAGATGTCTTGCATTAAGGAGGACATCCCAATACAGTTACCATTTTTTTAATGCCGCTGTTAAATGCAGTTCATTTTTTCTTTACATCATGATTAATGCATTTCTTCAGCACACAACTCTGTCGTACTCTACAGCCTTGTATGATTATTTACCACAACAAGAACATAAATGAGAACTCTCTGTAATGGGTATTTGTTTAATAATGGAAATAGATTTTTTTCTGGTGTGTATGATACATGGATTATTTATTTATTATTATTATTACAAGGCTGTATAGCAAACACAATAGAATATGAAGTTATAGGGTTGCACTGCAACGTCTCTATCTTGCATGGAATTGTGGGCAAATATTAGGTTACTTGTATATGTTGGCAGAATGAAGATATGTTGGAGGGAGGCAGGGAAATCAGTTGCAAGTGATAACGACGGATCCAGTATTTGGAAGGCAATCATTTGGGCACATTTTGAAATGTATTGACTAACTGTGAAGCACCAACTGGACAAGAATTATGCTTTATGAAAATGTGACTCAGAACAATTAAATACTTTGGCAAGACCACAAGGTTTAGGAGTCACATTAGCCAATATCATCCTGAACTAGCATCTGCAAGAATTGAGGAGGCACAAGCCACCCATCTCCAACAGAAGTGTGTCCAGCAGAGTTATGTATGTAAGTGAAGTTTGCCACATTCAGGATGTGCCCAGAGCTGTTATGTGAAAACATTTATTGTACACTTGTTTTTATGTTTGGTTTTGTATTTGTGTTTTGTTTTTTGTGATGTTAGGGGCTGCACCTTTACAAAGAGTAAACACAACTTTTAACACCTTCAAGTGGCCAATCACATAAGATGGTGATCAGTAGGACATGTTATTTAGCATGGGTAAATACTACAGAGGGAACACATTTCTCTGTGTAGCGTTGAGCTTGACTTTTACTTTGGTTCTGTCTGGTCCCCCAGATTAAAACACAATACAGATCTGCCTCTCTTGCCTGGCCAAGAAATAATTTTGATGAAAAAGTAATTTAATAATATCATTGAGATACATCAAGAATTGTGGATTCGACTATATGATATGTGTATGCTAATCTAATCTAATCTAATTTTAAGGCTAGTGAAGATCCACACCTCCACTTTCAGGATGGTTGTAGTCACCTGCTGATCAACCCTTCTCTCCCAAGCTGATGTCCCGGACATCCTATGCTCATTTGTAATATTTCCAGTCAGGATGGTTTATATCATTCATCTGTAGAAGAATTTGGAACACGGATTATGTCTCCTGTTGCATCTCAGCAATCCTTTCTTGTAATCTTACTTTTGCAAATAGTAGATGGCACATAGAAAGTTGTACAGTAACTAATTTACTGTAAAACTCACTGAAAAGTGGTGTTATCAATTTCAAAGGTGTTCCAGCAGAAAAAAAAGTGTCTTTGAAGAAGCAGCATTTTCTGTGAAATATATCCACAGTCACAATTCATGCGTCCGAAAACCACACGGGAACCCAGCCAAACCCAGTTTATTAAACGCTTGGCAAACTTGGCTGCCGCTCTCCATACATGCCTGTGTACAGTCTGCTCTCACCGCAGCAACAGTGGCGCAGCAGCTCTGTCTGTTGAACACATCTGAGCAACAGTAAATCACTCCCTGAGGAATGACGCTGCAGACTAAACACTGGGATGTCAGGTCAACGGAACCTCACTCATGTTTATACCTGTCATCTGCCTCACACACACACACACACACACACACACACACACACACACACACACACACACACACAATTTATTTAATCACATTATAAACCATGAGTTGAATCGTCTGCAGGTAGGGGAGTGTAAAGCTCACTGACCTGTTGGAGGGCTTTTCTGTTGCACACTTGCATAATTTTTTGTTCTCGACGTGTGTAGCTCTTTGCCACTTTCTTTTTAAGTGGATGGTACTTTGAATGAATGTGCCCTTCACTCAGAACTAGAGAGGTAATTCATTCCCTGAATTTGCTACTGTTCACTGACCCCATTCAGCAGGGGCTCTGTGCACCTTTTGTGAAGTGTTGCCTAAAATTGCTTGAAATAAGTGGGTCACATTTAAGTTTTGAACTGAAATTGATATTGCGTCATTTGAGTTTATCTACTGATCCACTTGTTGACACAGGAAAGATTCATGAGACTTATCAACAGGCGTTGTCTGACTGAAAAATGAACCTATGTTTTCTCATATATTAAAATATAGTTTCCTACTACTAAAAACTAATTTTCTTTTTTCCCCTCACATGGTAATGGACTGCAATGATCAAAGTCATTGTACAGTGTGATCTGTCAATCGGTTAGGGCTGCAACCAACTATTATTTTTCACATGGATTGAATTAATGTGTGGTTAATTGTTTGATAAAAAACTAGAAAAAGGTCTATAATTATCCAGAGGACAAGATAATAAGTTCAGATGCCCCGTTATGGGATGTTCCTTAGAATTAATTTCCTTGATGTTTAATTGAAGTTTAAGCTTAGACTGTGTCTAAGTCTAATAGTGAGAAAACATAAAACAATTTTTTTAAAGAGCCAAATTTGAGCCAACAACAAATTCAATATTATAATAACAATATTCAATATCAAACACAATATTAAGGACTTCTACAAAGGCATTGTTATTGGATGAACACAATCACATAGCAAACACAGTAATAAATAATGATAAATGACATCAGATGCAACGGTTAACCAGCATTGTAAACAATCATAATGGATGCTTGTTTTTATTTAAAGCAACTGCTGAATAGGAAAGAATGACATTTCAAAATGATATCAATGTTCAAGCAACAGGTATAATGTAAAAGTCAAAACAGCTGTTGCAAAATAAATGATGCTACTTATTATGATTCTGGAGAATCCTCTGCTTTGTTGTCAAACCCTGAACAACATAGCAACAACCTAAAAAAGGTTTAGAGCTAGTGCGCGCCATGTGGACTGTGACACTGTAAACACAGAACTGTTGATGGAAAAACAGACAATGGAAAAAGTGGAGAAAGGGTCATTTTGCCTGAAAGTGAAAGTCTGGGAATTAAAAAAGAAAACATTTTAACCATTTGTGACTTCACTGGATAACAAAAGAAATGAATCCTGTTAAAAATGTTATGTACAGCCACATTGGAAAATTGGTCTTGTGTGTCATGGCTGTCTTATTCAGAAATGTCACTTCTGAAGGCATTAAAAACAAGGAGGGCAGCCTTGCACTGCATCTCACAGTACTAACTAGGGGCCAGGAGCATCTGCTAATCTCTCAAGGTTATCACCACATTTTTCAGACTTGCATAAAACCATCTTTAAGCAGGAATTCAGGAAATGGTGATAGCGGAGTTGCTCATGGATCTTGCTCATGCTGTTTTGACGTGGTTAAGATTCTTTATAACTATGCATCAATATCTTTTTTTAAAGCATCTCTTTGTAGTTTAAAAGCTTTTTTTCTGCCTTTAGCTCAGAGATATTGTTCAGAGGCCATTTTCTCACTTAAGTTCAAAGTTGAAAGTTCAAACAGTGAGCTAATAATGACCAATGCATGGCTTGTTACCCTCACTCCATTTACTCCTGCTCCTCTTCAACTTCCCATTTTCTGGAGTGAAGGGGATTGGATTGGTGGATCAATTGAGCATGATGGGTATTTGCGTAGATCATGTTAATGTGTTATTCAGCGATTGCTCAATGTCACTTTTATCTACACAGTTGGCTCTTCCTCCTGTACTGACTTGTTGTCAGTGAAGTGCTCAAGAGGCTGGCTGTAAATCCCACATGAGCCGAGTGAATTTCAAATGTGTCTAATGCTTAACTAGCTTTATTGTTCTCCAGATAGTAAATGGGTTGTTGGGCTACCGACTATTCAGAAATGGCCTCTCTACTGCCTAATAGAGTGTGAGTCAAAGTGGAAACTGTTTTATTTAGCTACCAATTAATTGATTAGCTAATCAAACTGTGTAATTTTGGTGGAAAGCGATATAAGGTAGTTGTCAATGCCAATGAATGGCACCTGGACATGGTGCCATAGATTTCGGGATGTCAACATTTTTGTTTACACATCAGGTATTTTTTGTCTGTGGTAGCAAAAAGAACAATGACATGTTTATTCTGAAATTATGCACATGTTCCTTCTTGTGCCTTAAAGTAACATTTGCAACATTTAGAGAACTGACTTACTTGTTTTTCCAATTGAAAATTAATGACTGTGTCAGTATATCATGTTGCACCACATCAAATCAAATGTGACTTGACTGCTTGTGGTTTCCTTCTTTTAAATACCACCTAGAATACCTGACTTTAGGTCAGGGTTGGAATATACATCAACTGGTAAATTGGGAGCTTCACCTTCAGGCATAGTTACTTCATCGCCATAATAACAACATATATGCTAACGCATGTTGGCTAACGCAACCTCGGTCGACTGAGAATTGTTTTGAAAAACTGCTACCACAGAAAAAAAATTAAAACTGAAACAGAGAAGTAACAGAAAGGCAAATCCGTTTTAATTTCATACTACTCTCATCCTTTTGCAAGGATTTGTGTGTATGTTTCTTGAAATATCTTTGAGTACACACATAATCTGTATTACTACACACACACACACACACACACACACACACACACACCCTTGTTTCCCCAGTGAAGTTCAGGACTGTAAATCAAGCTTCAATAAATTTCTCTCCTGGCTGGTCGCTCTCTACCACAGCTTTATGTTTTCCTCTGTGAATCCGCTTCATCTTGCCCTGTATCGCTCTTCTCTCCAATCTCCATCACCTTTTTATTTGATGCCCCTCTCTGCAACCCGGTGCCAGCCCCCTTTCCACCCCCCATGCTGTCCTTTTCCTCGAACAATCTGTTAAGCCCTTCACATTGTCCTGCCCTTCATCAGAGGCCGAGTGAAACGTTGGCTGATTCACGGGTTCTTTTCTCAGAAACAGGGGGGACTTTGTCAGCCCCTGCTGTGACTAATGGAGACACAGACTTAATTTGATCCATCCATTCTCATAATTAACATCTGCCATGCCACAGAAATATATCTCATCCTGCCGAATTATTATGAACATTTTAATTTTGAGAATATTTAATAACTTCAAGATTAGGCCTGTCACGATAACAAATTTTGCTGGACGGTAAATTGTGCCAGTAATTGTTGCGATAAACGATAATATTCAACTAATGTAATGATAATGTAAGTACACCCTTTCATATATCAATAAACTTGTATTTCTAGAGAATATTTAACATTGGAATTGGAATGTGAAGAAGACATTTTAAATATCCAAAATAAATAAACAAAACAACCAGAAACAATAAATAAAAAGGACTCTTTGTCTCTGTTTACAACAATTGCACTTGAATTACACACAACCCAAAACAATAACCCTAACCCTTTAGTATGGCGTCTTTCACGCTGTACAGTTGTGGAATTGTGGAATTTGTGACACGTATGTTCTCCCAGGCAGTTCATACTGGCTGTCCAATGTATGTATGTATTTTCGACGGTATTGAAGGCTGCAGCTCTTAAATGATGTAGCGAACTACACTGTCACTGTGAGTGCACACCATTTTGCACTGTCCTGTTTGCATTTTGTGTGTCAACTAAACACCCTAATGATTGTGGACTGTCGGGAAGACGGAGACGGCCCCTCTGTAGCTTTAGTCGTAGTTTTTTTTCCCAGCTGGGAAAACTGCATCAGATGATTATGCTTTAGGTTCAGATGCATGTTTGTTGTATTTCTGCTTTTACTTGCTACTGTTTTACAACAAATGTGACACACTGGCTTGTCTAGGTTAAGTTGTCAAGACTTTTGTTACGTCAGTTATTTTATTATTATTTGTGGGTCTGAATAATTTCTTCAAGGGTTTCTGTACCTGTTCATTTTATTTTGAAAAGGTCCATTTTATTTTGAAAAGCTTTTTGTAAGTCCGTGTTATGGCCGGTTTTGGTTGATCACGGCAGTAGCTTACAGACCATAGATCGGAGCACACAGCCCATTGGTTTATGTCCTGTGGTCATTTGGATATAAAATAAAAGACAACAGACAATGGTTCACCACGGTCATTCGGTTTGAGTCCGAAGTGCTCCCACACAGCAGCTGTCGCGTTCGGCTTTAAAACCAATTCCATCTTCGTTTTTATTGCATCAAATCTCAACTAGCGTTACCTCTGGCTTGCTACTCCTCACGTGGCTCTCATGCTGCACTCTGTTATGTCAGGACCAGGGCCCGCCTCCCCACACAGAGACAAAGAGTGACTGACACGAGGAAAACAAACAAGCATGCAAATGGAAATTATCGAGGTCAAGCTCATTTTTATTCATCGTACGATTAATTAATTTATTGATTATCGTGACAGGCCTTTTCAAGATAAATTTCCAAGAAGCAGGTCGTCCCATTTGTTCCTGGTCGTAGGAAGAGGGATTGTGCTGCTGCTTTGACAGGAAGTCGCTTAATAGATAAAAGAAGGTAGACATTTAACTTTTTTTTATTTTCATTTATTACCCCCTTGTGACAATATACAACCAAGAAACGACAGTGGACCTCGTTTAACTATAAAGCATATCTCCTGCTGGTTTAGCCGTGGAATTAACCTTGATCCAGTGAGTTTGGATGTTTGATCAAGATGAAGACATCCTCCTGTTTGGGAACACATACCTCCCTCCTTAGCCTCAGAGCTGGTAGTGACAAACAAGGCAACAGCCTCATAACGAGTTGTCAGCAGTTTTAACTGCACTCCAATTACATCTTTACCGTCTTTGATCCCTCCCTCTATCTTTTCTTTTTTGCTTGTATTCCTCAAACCCGCCGATGCTGCTATTCACAACCCACTGCTTCACTTGCTCATTTTTCTTTCTCTGACACGGTAATGTAATGTAATGGCAAACAGATGCTGCGAGAGTCCCTCCCAGTGTTTCATTTAGAGCCTGCAGACACTAAAGGCTTCTTCCCATGCTCCACCTGAATCTCCACCTCCTCTTGTAAATGTCAGCAATAAATTGGGGGATGAGTCTGGGTTGCGCCTTGAGCCAGGCGATGAGACGGTGGTGATGTAGGAGATTTGGAGTTCATGTTGAGCAGGTTGCAACGTGGACACGGTTACCCTGCAGCATCAACATGGTATGTTGCAGTGGAAAGGATGCAGAGAGGAGCGCTTCCAAAAGTAAAGGAAAGGTCACCTGCAGAGCAGCATCACTGCAGTTTCCATCAGATGTCAGATATGAAATGCCTGCTTTGACATGAGACAGTATGACAGTAGTACGACTTTCACAGACATACAGCGCATTTCATTTGTCAAACTGCAGTATGCAACCAAAGAGTGATCATGATATGTCCCTTTCACAGATGCAAACTGTAGACATAAACTTTGACAATACTCCCCCAGAAAGATTGGTTGTCTTCCCCGGTATACACACCACTGCTGTTCTTGGGTTTTGTGTCTCTGGAGCTGCTCTTCACTGCTGGATTGTCTCTGTGCTGGAGAGAGTGGACAGGCTTGATGTCTACAGGGTGGGCTGCCCCTCCACAAATAGACTGGTAGCAAACGGTGCCTCTGCTGAAACCAAACAACTTTATTCCTCATCCAAGCTCCACGTGTATGTAAGGGCAGCCCTTCCTGTGGACACTCTGCCTACCCCCAGTGCTAAGCACAGAGACATAGCTGCGGGCCAAAGAGGTCAGTTTACTGGGCAAAGTGCATCAAAGGCCTAAGCCACTTGCGTCCATGGATTGACCACTGACCAGTGCCAATCTGACATCTGTGGAGTTTGTCCCATCATTCATGGTGGTCTTAAAAACTAGCATGAGTCAGAAAGTGTGTCTGTCTGGCAGAGCAGAGGATCCTTAGGCGTCACTGCCAAGGTGTGAGGATTCGGACATGTCGGGTGTTTAACTGCTGTCTGGATAGCTGTGAGGTTTTCTACTGCGTGTGTACTCGAGGGTGTTACTCTTGCACTCGTCTATCACCTTGTCCTTTTGATGTAGGTGTCCCTGTTGGTGAGATGACTGAAAACCTCTTTGGTAAGAATAAAGTGACTCCAGCTAATGTTTACCACACGTTTGCCCATCCATGTACTGAAGTATAGTCAGTCTAAGATTGAAGCAAAACCAGCAGTCAGATGGACATTCCAATGTTTCAGCACCTCCAGCCACAGTTCTACAGACCACGCACACACACACACACACACACACACACACACACACACACACACACACACACACACATACACACACCAACCAGCTTCTCAGTCTGCACTCTCCCTGCTTTCATAAGTGTCTTTATTATCTGCACAGCTTCGTCTTTACAGTTGAAAGTGGACTATTTATGAACGCCTTCAGGAACAGGTGGAGAATCAAGACATCCAGAGATTCACAGGAACAAAGTTCTCCCCCAAGCAGATTTTCTGCCTCTGCCTCCTCCTCTTTAGCTTCCTCTCACCGTTTTTGCTTATCTTTTTCCCCTTTACCTCCCTAGATATCTCTTCTTAGATCTCTCTTCCTCTCCTGCTGCCTCATCGCCAGCTTTTTGCTTTCCCTCTCCTCCTGCACCCCCTCTACTCCATTTTTCTACCTCCCTCTTTACACCCTAATCCTTTCCTGCCTCCTTCCCTCTCTTTTCTTCATCATCTTCAGTTCCCCCTCCCCCTCTACTCCTCCCCTCTATATTCTTCTGGCTTCTTGTTCCTGTCCCTCTCCTCTACATTCTCCTTTAGTTCTTCCTCCCTAGTCACCCCCCCACACCCCCACTCCCCCATCTTCATCTTTCACCGTCGATTCTCCTCATTATCCTCCTCTGCCTCCTCTCCTCCTCCCTCCCCCAGCATGGTTTCGATTATTGTTGGTGAGCTTGCCTTCCCTGCATTCCACCTGCATACTTAGCATGGTTTTCATAGCTCAGCTCTCAAGAGTGACTCCTCCCCTCTTTACAAACACAACATGTGTTTATATCATGTTGATTTAAGGTGCCCTAATTATTTAGCGAATTGACATTTTAAAGCAATGATTGGTCCAAATTTTTACACAAAAATAAGTGAATTCATTAACCTTCTTCCACAACCCATCCCCAAGGTGATGATATCACATTACTTGTGATAAGTTTCAGTTTATGTTTCAGCTGCGGTAACGGAAGTTAAAAGGGTGCATATCATCTAAGAAATTTTGAATTTTTGTTTCTCGTCTTTATTAACGGAGCTACTAACACAGCCTCTGTACACGGGACGCACACTCTACGAACTGAGCTGCTGTGGTGCCCCACACACAATATCAAAAAATATTGGCAGGTCACACGCTATAGTTATAATGATAATCATGCAACTTGCCGAAGTAAAGGTAATACTTTGCACTGAGGAAAACAAAAGAAATAAGAGATTGTTTGGGGAGACGCAGTCAAACAAAAATCAAATCTGAGCCTGGCTCATTCCTCTCCAAAAACTTCTGGATGTGGTGAAACCGGAATGATTGTATTTTGAGTGCAGCAGATGAGTGTGCACCTTATTGTCTCTTAGATTTAGTAAAAGATTGAGCTTACTAAGAGCACATAAAGGCAGCTGTCTCTTTCACTAAACTCCTAAAGAGAAAAGGTAGACATGATGTTATTAGAAATAATTGGACTTCCACCCAAGGAGCATTCAGAACATTTGGATTAGGCCGCATGAAATGTTTGGAGTAATTTCATGGTCAGGCTTTGGTTTCCAGTAGTGTTTGTTGTTCTGGAGCTGTTCTTGGTAACACATTGTCAATATTTAGTGACTGTTTGATTTAGATGGAACTGGTCCAACCTGTTTATGCCTGGCATTAACATGGCTCTCCAGTGATTCGAACACAAGCAGATAGCACTGAATACAAGTGTAAACAACCACCGCATGATCCAATTGCTCACTTGACACGTGGAGGTTATCTGGGGCACGTCATCACATTTATTTTGTAATGTAACATTAAGTCCTGCAGGGTCAGTGACAAGGATGTCACGAATGTAGGAATTGGTGGTTGCTAGGGTGACAGAGAGGACGACAACACGAGTCCTGGGCCACATTGAAGGACTACCTACTCAACCACTTAACATTACAACAAAAAATACGTTCTGGCTCTTACCTGTCAATGTTAACAGCAGATGTTTGTGAACACACTGTCTATGTCAACTCATGTCATCTGAAAACTATTGCAATAACTGCAATATTCCCAGACTCCCTTTTAAAATTGCTAAATTTTGGGAGTTGTTTTGCACGGCTATGGCAAATTCTAAATCATTTGTGCCATTAAATGCAATACGTTCCGATGTTTTTTCCCTTGTCTGTTTCCTGCAGCATTGCTGTCACAGCAAAAGCAGCAACAGTCCTTCTGTAACCAAAGTGTCTTACCTGCCAACATTAGCAGCTGTTTGAACAGTGTTGCAACTGATTTCACCATTTACATTAGATTCATCAAAGAAGACAACATTTCATTGATGCAAAGTTTTTCTAAAAAGTAAGTATATATTTTATAAAAAGTGGTATAGGCTACTTCTTCGCGCCTGTGTAGAAAGTTCCCAGACTCACTCTGTCTGTGACAAATTCCTAATTATTTGGGTCTTCGTTGTAATGATGTTTTTTCTTTCTCTTGTCAAAAGCATTGTGTCCGTTTGTCCCTGTGGTGCAAGTCTTTATAGAGCTGGTAAGCGAGATCAGATCACAAGTGGCCTCTTGAGGTGCACCTTTCGATGAATTCTGATGCCAGACATGAACTGATGGACGGACCATATCACCCAAGACGCATGTTAATGCAATGTTTAATCAGCTTCTCAAAGTCATCTCTGTCTTGTCAATGCCTTTCTGCTTTGTTACACTGGAACTTTGGGTGAAAAATGTCAACATACAAAAAGCTCTTTGTGCATTCAGTACTTAGAGATTTACACCTGTTCATCATGTATACTCACAGGCATGGATGTATGAAAGCACACTCTCAGTGGAACAGTGCTGGGTGATAATGTTATGCAGTCATTTGCTGCTCCCAGGCTGACCTTGGAGCTGCCCTCATCTATCAGCTCCGGGCCTCGGCGTTATCTCCCCGCTGCAACCATCCCTCCTCCTATCTCCTCTCTGCGGCTGAGTCTCAATCCTGCAGTCGGCCCTCCTGTCCTTATCGACTTCCCTTTGCTGTATTTTAGTGCTGCCCGGAGCCTGTCCAAACTCCTCTCCTAACCTTGCTTGTGTTTCGGCGGCCCCATTCCTTGGCTTCCCCCTCTGTTCTCGGTTAAATGTCTTTTTTAGCATTTCCTGCAGTCAAATTCATGTCAGACAAAAAATTTCCATTAATCCTTTAAGTATGTCAAAACCAGTTTTAAACCAGATGTATCTTTACTAAGGGAAGTTTAGGAATAACGGTGTTTGACGGCAAAATTATTAAGCATTGAAACTATCATCACCCGACTCCCATGCATCTGTGCCATCACAGTAATATGAAATGCCATACAGCTGTCTTGCATTCTTTACTTGTCTGTTACTGTGAAGGTTTCCGCTGACTGGAACTGCCGCCACATACGCTGTCATATTTTTTATGCACAAAAAAAATTGGACAAGCCGAGGAGGGTATCAGAGCACATCAGCTGAGCATTGCTTCAAATGATTCCCCCTGCCTTTTGGATCAGCGCAGATGAAAGAGTGTCAGGGAAATGGGATGATAGGGAGGTTACATAGATTGTTAGCTCCCCAGACTGTGTGTGTGTGTGTGTGTGTGTGTGTGTGTGTGTGTGTTTCTGTGACTGTGTGTGTTTTGGGGGGCTGAAGGGATGAAATGATGTTGCCAATATGGTTTAAATGAAACCCTTTCCCTTCCACAGACACTTTCATTAAAGCTGCAAGCGGCTGCTGTCGGCCCTCCTTTACCCACAGACACCGTGTGGATAAACAACTCCTCAGAAACCCCCCAACTCGCAAACATTCCTCACAACAATGTTATTTCTCAAGGAGTCCAGATAGCGGTTTTGGGGCAGAAAAGCACTGGTTTGTGCTCTGGAGTGCAGAGATGAAGTGTTTGTGCACTGCATCGTGTCGTGTCTCTATGACGACAGTGTCTTGACAACCACCGCTATAGGACCAAACCATGCTGCTTTGCGCTTTACTATCCGATTGTTTTATTTGACATTGGGACATCAGAGTAAGGAGGATGTGGGTACATGGCATGATCCATAGCAGATAAATATGCTGCGAAAATAAGTGCCCAGGCAAGGAAAAAGAAAAAGAGTGACGGAGATGTCACCAGCGCCTGTCTGAATAGTTGGGACATTTTCAACTGATGTGCTCTGAGCAGCCATGCAAAAAAGGGCGATCGTTGGAAAAAAAACCCACTGGGCGCCTTCTCTCTGGGCGGGCAGCTGCTGCTGGCAGACGCTCACTCCTTATTGGTAACAATTGAAAAAAGATGCTGGCGCTCAGAAAAAAACAAGACCAAGGCCCCGTATATACACAAGGCCCTGGTCTTGTTTTCGCTCTCTTTCTGAATCTGTTGTTTTTCTCATATTACTTCTCTATCCCTTGCTGTCCTCCCCACTCCCACTTTTCATTATTTCACTTTTGGCCTTTAATTTGATGAGCAGTTCATCGGGAATAACAGCATACAAACAAACACCGCATGATTATAGGGTTGGAAACATCTAATGTTTAATAGTCCAAAACATTTTATTTATGATTAACGTTGTAATCAAGCTGTATTGCTAATGATATATACCAGCAGTCAGAGGTAATTATGCAATCAACTACTTTTTGATTTTTAATGTTTGTTTCCAAAGCAGCATTTTTGTTGTTCATTTTGGCATTTGGCGTGATTAAGTCTGTTCACGATCTGTCAAAGTCTTTGAGTTTTTCCCATTTGTGTTGGTGTTATTCATCAGCTCCGCCGTGAATACTGTAGGTAAACAAACCAACTGCCTATTATCTCTTTAGCACTTACACCATTAATCAATTCTTATAGTTGTAGTGAACTGATTTACCAAATTATAGAGAGACTAAACTGCCAAACGTTTGATATTTCGAGCTCTTTGAGTGGTTGATTTCCTCTTTTGTATATCACTGTGAATGGAGCAGAGCAATTTTTTTTTACTTGTTGCAGACATTTTATCAATTAAACTATTGAAGATGAATACCAATCCCAGCAAGAAAATGTCAGATGAACTGATAATAAGAATGAGCATCCCTTGCAGTCCTATCCCCATTGCAATGATGGACGACTGTGACGGCGAGGTTTGATATTAATCTTGGTATCGTCCCAAAATATCGGTCCACTCACTTATCTCTGTGACGCTGTGGTCTCACTGTCTGCTCTCTCCTGTGGTTTTTCGCCCCGGCTGGCATACCCGTCATTTTCCCTGCTCTACACGGTGTCAGAGGGGGAACAGGAAGAAGATGACGTATAGCTTGCTGATTGTCTCATTCACAGCTCAGCGGAGAGCAAGGAGCTTAATTGATTCTAGTTCAGTCCTGGGGGGGTGAAGCATGGAGGCCATCCATCACTGCCATCGTCATCCATCACCCGATGCTGGAAGCAGAAAGGATTAAAAATACAAGACAAATCTTAAAGTTAGGAGTTGAGAAACACTAAACCTGTGTTCAGACCTGGTAATAACATCGGTCCTGGGTTATGCAATCACAAGTGGCAATCACCTGCTGTTAACATGCATCTCACACAGGCTTTTGAACAGCATCTTACGAGATCTCACTTCCCTAAATATACACGTACATGACTGGGACAACGGCTAACCCTATTTTTTGCGCAAAGAGAATTTAATTTTTTACAAAAATGTATAAAGTTTCTCCTTACTCAGTAACTCACAAAATCTAACTCTCACCCCCTACCTCTTCTCTTTTCAATTCTCCCCAGTTTTTGTACACTTATTACATCGCCTCCTTTTCCTTTAGGGGCTCCTCAGGTCCTGTTGCAGTCTCTAGAGGTTGTAAATAAGCATTTCTTTTAATGTTTTATATATAGCTAAATAGCAATTTAGTAAATAGTTTGGTGTTATATATACAATAGAGTTGATTTACTCCTCTAGCCATCTAGGTGTAGCTGATCGTGTTAGACTATAATAGGGAAGACAGCATATAGAATTATATTGTTGGATACAAACAAGTTCTGAGATGTCTCTAAACATTTCTGTTACAATGCAAAATTGGTCTTGAATCTCATTTTAATGGGCATTGAATAATCTGAAACTTGCTGACTCCCTCTTTGCCTGTTTTTTCCGCCTCTCTGCTGTTTGACAGAGAAACTGCAATTAGCCATGAATTTACATTACTGACACCCTGTGTGGTGTCAGCTGTACTGGCCAGGCTACTGTGGAGATTCGGGTTGAGCGCAGTTGCTCATATTTGATTTCTGTGAAATGCCCACACACCAGAGGAATCTGCATCACTCTCCTCTGTCCAACTCTTCTGTGTTTATGTGTACGTGAAGAGATGGACCAGCCAAGCAGCTCTGTTTCTTCCTTTCCTTAAATTTGCTTGGTTGTTGTTATTCACCTGCTCGCTCACAAGATTAGTTTTATCATTAAGAGACTGAGCGACACATGGGATATGTGCTTGGCAGCAGCCAGGGACTCCAGCCAGCCTTACGTTGTGCTGTCAGATATGCATTATAAAAACACTGACACCTTTGAGGACAAAGGTCCACATGGAGTATTTATTTATTCACCAGTATCTTAAGTATGTTGTTAAGAAACAAAGGAGGGAGCTGCAGAGAGTGACAGAGAGCTGGCAGTTACTCAGCTGTAAGTGAAGATGCATGTTTCTTCATGCTGGCAGCAATACAGCAGGGACATCTCTTTGTACTGCACTATTTGTATTGTCCTCAAAGACACGCTGACATATTGGTGTGGTGGTGTTGTTATTCCAAGTCTCAAATCTAGTTTCTTTTTCCTTCCTGATACCGATTCAGATATCTGGGCTTTGGGTATCGGCTGATGCGGAAGCAGTGTGTGTTAAAAAAAAAAAGAGATCTTTTTTTTCTTTTAACAGCTGAATACAACTTACTCTGTATGGATGTGATATGATTGCTATCATTGTTGTATGACTTGGCTCAGGTAAAACTTTGCAGGGGTGATTGCCATACAGCATTCTTTGAGTTATCTTTTTTGGCAGGCAGTCATAACCGATAAAGAACAAATGAAGAAATGTAGGAATAGATAACAGTTCCCTTCAAAACCACTTTTTAAAAAGTTTAAAGCAGTAGTGCAACAGCAACTCAAATAAATCTTGGAATAAATAATTCCCTAAAGGTACTCATGGAGCTTGATTGGTTGCAACACTGCACTTTTAAAGGGAAAATGTTAACAGCGATACTGTGTCACCCAGTGTGCAGACTCCGCAAAGACATGGGGCGCATGTTGGAGGTCCAAATGTCAGCAGTAAAGCTGAGTGCCTGAAAGTCTTTCAGCCTAAATGAAATGTGCTCCCTCACTGTCTCGTAAAGTTTTGGGAGAGCAGTTCCATTGTTCTCTTTTGCGTCTTCAAATGCTTTATACAGTTGGTATTTAAATTCCAACAACGGTACCACCCCCTCCAAAGTACAGTCTTGCATACTGAACATGTCGCTATTTTACTGGTGGGGTTACCCAGAGTAAAATACTGCCAAATAACTGACATATTGCTACCTCTGTCTGATTTACGTGAAATCCGTTTCTTCTCCGCTCTAAAAACAGTAGTGGCCAGAAGCAAAGCGCAGCTTCCTGTGTTGGTTTTAAGAGCAGTGAAGATGAACTGATTTCTGGTGTGTGATGTAATGCAGAGCTAGTGGAGCTAACTGGGAAGTAGCAGGGACCCATTTCTAAATGATGTGGTATCGAATCAGTGCATAGACTTACGCACTTGCCGATACCTGCATTTTGTGGCAATGTCGGCGGCATTTCCCATACAGGTATCGGAATCAGAACAACTCTACTCAAATGTTCATACCCTCCTGATAGTAGATAAGTTCAAACATGTACAGTAACTGGTAAACATCTAAAATATTGCTGTTAACTTTAGGCTTTTGATAAAATTCTACATCTGCCAGGTTTAGGTCTGATGGACATCTGAAAGATCCAACACAGACTGAATGACACCACTCCACTCTTGCTCTGCTTAAATCTGTTTTGAGAAAGAATTGGCTAAAATTTAGTTACTTACTTCAATATTAGTCTCTTGCAGATTATGACACAACATTTTGAAAGGTAGAGATCATTTAAACAAACTGGGAAAGATCTGTTTTTGGATGGTGACAAATGTACTCATCGAGGGGAAAAGCGTATATTGTCAGCAAATTATGAAAAATGTTGAAAAAACCATTCGGGCTATAGAAAGTATATTAAGTGCTGCATAACTTTGTTTATTGATGAGAAACAAACTTCACGTCAGAGGAAGATCATTCCTGGATTCTTTTTGGGAAAAGAATTTATGTTACCGCTCCCCACATGCCATGCAAAGAAAAAGTATAATGACAAATACATTGCTAAGTAATAAAGCATCTATTAGCTTAATTAGTGGAGTAATTTTCATTACTTATTATTTTAATGTGTCAAAGTGCCTCCCTGTATATTTTTTTTGTTTTAAATTTTGTTTTGTATCTTACATGGTGTTTGACCTTCACGTGACTGAGGATTTCTTAAAGATTTTCATGTCACAGACGTCCTGATAAAAAGCTGTGAAACCACACTGCCTCATATGGCAAGATTTAGCCCTCTGCACCTCAGTATAGGAAGCCTTTCAGTTTTTAGTGTTATAAAAAAGATTAGCTTCATTACCTTGACTGTTCATGGCCGCACAGTTTGCTGAATATTGCTTTACTCGGAATGGCTCCATTTGGCACTTTTAGTGATGTTCATGGCTGTCAGATTTTAAACTGCAGTATTTCTTGGCTCGCGGCCAGCATTTTTATCTCATGTTAATGCACAAAATGGTCGGCAAAGTTCTGTTTTTGAGGCCAATGAATGATGTTTCAGTACAATAATAAAATGATGAGAACACAAGATGCATGATGGTATAGCAGCTTCAATTGCAATAATTTAATTGAAACTTCCAGAAACAAAAAGCTGTTATTGGAAGTTATTGACCTCTTCAAGATGAGATCAGTAAAATGATACAGTTTCATTCATACCATCTCCATTAAACCTGAACTCTAAGCGATTGTTCAGTATTGTTATTTTAACAGCCCTTGTTCTTTTGAACAGCCAGTGACTGCCAATCTCTCATTCTTTGTCTGACTTTTGTGTCTTTACTCGTATTGCTCAGTATTCCTTTAAAATGTTGCACTTCTGCTAATTTGCTAATCTGCTAAGTATTATCTTCAGCCGTCCTTACAGGGTTCAGAAAGTCAAAATTATTTCCTTTTAACAAGCTTGTCTGACATTGTGTTGACAGCCACAAGTCAGACAGATCGATAGTAACAAAACTCCTTTTGCACAGGGCTTTCAGGTAACAGATAAAATGTTTTATATTATTACATTCGAAATGGTTTATTATCCGTATCTAGGACTTCAGCTGTTTGTAAATCACTGGAGAGCAGACTGAAAGGTCAATAATACTTATTACTAGTAATAGTTAGTCTTATTGGGCTCTAAACAAGCAAATATAATGATTGAACGAAATTGTTGATGAAGATTCTCGGGTCATGGTTATTCTAAACCCTGAAATGGAAGGAAATTGTCTTATAAATATTTCAGATAACAGTGTTCTCAAGACATGTGAGTTATTGGATCCGATGCTGAGAAAAGAAAAGACGTGAACGCGAACATTTACAGCATGAAACTCAAGTTAAGTTAAATGTTGAAAATCTTAGATGTGCAAAAACTTTTAGGTTTTTCGAAAAAGGTTTATCGAAAGACAAACTGTCTGAGTGGAAATCATTTTCTGGGTGTGTTGTAACTCTCCAAATTCCGTCTTGTCACACAAATTGCTCTTGCAAAGCACGATGATGAAATTTCATCAGGGTTTCTCTGTCCCGCTGCATTCTGCCATGGAATCAGAATAACTTCAGAGGCAGCTTGAGACCCTGACTGCACTCGGTTAACCATACCAAAGTTTCCATACTGATTCTAAGGAATCAAGTTGTGCTGTGGATTTTAAGTCATCAGAGGCCAGCTGCTCTGTTGATAAGGCAGCATCAGAGAGCAGACATCGCAGCAGCCATGCGCACGAGGAACACGCATGATCAATCATTTAACAGATGTATAGCCGCTGTGTTTGTGTGTCTGATTTGCTTTCACTGATCAAGGCGGCTTTTTTTCAGTTATGTGGGTTTTTCATCTCATTAGCTGGTTATGCGAAATAGAGCCGGTTAGAGGGCAGAACAAGATTTCACGCTGCCACTGAGGGAGAGAAAATCCAAGAAGGAGAATGTGCTTGAAGAAGGCAAGGTAGGCGTTAAGGAGGAAAATCTATACAGCAGGAGAGAGGAAGAAGTGAAAGAAGTAGAATGTGTGATTTAGTAGGGATGTTACCTAAAACAAAATTCTTCTGCTGTTGAGGATTTGACTGAAATCACTCAGTACATTTACATGCACAGTTTAGCCGGATTACAGCCATAGTTCGACTATGCTACTCAATCAGACAACTGCAACTGTCCGAGTATACATGCCGGTGAGAAAATCGAATTATTGGCCGAAGCATGTCATACCCCGGTACGATAGCTGGCGCTGTACCCTTTTCAACTAGTGGTATTTTTAAAATGTTTTTTTAAACTTTATTTAAATGTTCAATTTACACATTATGTCAAACACAAACACATAACACAATACATGAGATGTTTTACAGATACAAAAGTAAAAAGTCAATAAATAGAATAAATACATTTACAAAATAGATTCCTGAGATCTCAAATAAGGTAGAACCTAAATAATAAAAACAAAATTAAAAAAATCAGGTCCGATCTGATGGAACGTATACATGCAAGAGTAATGCGACTATCAATTGAATAATCTAGGTGTTGTAATCCGACTATGAGAAATCCGATCCGGTTCGACTTTAGTCAGACTAAGCTGTATACATGCATCTTAAAAAGACGATCATAGTCGGACTAACCCATTAATTCGGTTTTCTTGAGTGTCATGTAAACGCACTGACTGAGCCAGTCAATGGGTAAAAGTTAAGGTGAGTTGTTCAAAAACTTTCTTTTTAGTAAACTCTGTGTACAAAAGCAACGTTCTCAATGCTCGTGTTCATGTGTAGAGACCCTGGTGATACTACGAGCAAAGATTCATGTTGTGTCAAGCCTTCGTAGTGTTTTAAAAATAGCGATTTTGATGCTAACGTAAAAGTGCCCCATGCACTCCCATTGAAAATGAGTTTGAGCTGAAAACGAAAATACGATCAATCTTAAAAATGCCTCTTTCATCGTAATTATGCTTTTACACAAAGGTTTGACTTGTATATATTCACAAAAAAAGCCTAGGTTGCATTTTGGTGAGAGTTTCACTTTAAGTGCGCTTCTACAGCCACATGTTGAATATGCAGGTGAGTTCTCAGGTATGTTTGTATTCCGTACCAGCTCTGGCTGGAAAATGAAGAGTCCTGAACCTTTGCACCCTTTTAGAGCTTAAAAGCTTTTTCACACTAATGCAGAATTAAGCCATGGAGAGGTTGACAAGGATTGCGTGCATTATCATGTTCTTCTAAAATATTGTTACTTCACTTAAGACCTCACTTCAGTGTCAAAAACTCTCTCCAAGTCTGCATCGATCAAAACTAACAATGTATTGTTCGTTCTTTGGCACACAATTTTTGGTGTTGTGTTTACCGTCAGACAAGTCCCATATGAACATATGGAAAACTTAACAGCCAGCATCACAACATGTCAGAGTATTACCATAAATCAACAGAGATCAATAGACCTATGCTATGTGGTATTTATGCAGCATGAATAAAACAAGATGTTGAAAAGTTATACTCGCACGGGACACCGAGCAAATACCAGCACATGGCAGGACATACTGTACACATAACAAGATGCGTGTGTGTGTGTGTGTGTGTGTGTTAGTGTGTTAGTGTGTGTGTGTGTGTGTGTGTGTGTGTGTGTGTGTGTGTGCGGGGGGCTGGAGGTCTGTTGTGGGTACAGCTCTGTAGGTAGACTTGTTTTTTATAAAGCTTAGGATGTGCGTGATGTCAACATTTCCACTCACTCTTTCTTCACCGTGGAATTCTTGGATAGATTTGGTATAGCTGACCAGTGGGTTAGACTGTGTATGCATGTATACTGGAAGTGTATGTTGGTTACAGGAAGGAGATTTTATGCAGGGGAAACGTGTGAACAATGCCTCTGGCCTCAGTGTAGCGCAGTGTGGTCAGTGAGCCCGTGAGCTGCTTGCACTGCAAAAAATGATGCACTTAGCAGGAGAAATTCTTGTGTCCAGGCCACAAGGCTGCAATGTCTATTACAGCTTCACAATGTGAATGTCTTTTGTAGAACAGACTATCACATCTTTTTAATTAAACCCACTACCGGAGGACAGGACAACATTTCCATTACAAAAATAAAGCGTTCTTGTGTTGCCATGATTTAGGTTTAAGGTTAGAGTAGGGGAAAGAACATGGCTTGGGTTAGAATAACGACTTTGTTAATGTAAGGGGTACAGCTGCTACTAAATATCATTCTCATAATCGATTGGTCTAATTATTTTCATGATTAATCTTTAAGTCTATAAATTGTTAATATGCTCATCACAATTTCCCAGAGCCCAATGTTACGTCTTCAAATTTCATCCTTTGTTTAAACATTCCAAAAGCCAAAAACTGTTTATCCATAAATGACAAAGGAAAGCAGAATATCCTTAAATTCAAGAGGCTAAAACCAGTAAATGGTCTGTAATTAAAAAAATATTTCTATGTCCTAATAGACTAGGTAGTCCTGACAGCTCAAGTGAGGGACCTCATTCTCATGGTTACTATACTAATCACTGGGTTAAAAGAATAAAGAAGTGAACATGTTTGACCTTGAGGTAGCCTTAAGTGAAGTTTACAAAGTCTCTAAAAAAGAAAACATTTATTAAGAGGAATGCACTCTGTGGCCTTTTATAGGAATTTGTCTGTCAGAGGAATTTTTGACAATGTAGCTAGTTTAAAGGTCAGATAAATCGTCAAAACTCTGGTGTTGATTATTGTCCCAGAGAATGAAACCCAAAGGCCAATAGTTGAGATAGCTTAAACTGGACCACAGTTTTGGACATACAAACTGGTTGCATCATGCTGAGGCTGGAAAGATTGGGTGGCAAACATGCACATTTATCATGAATCTAAATTGTATCAGCCAAAATTTACCAACATTTAAACTGTTTCCTGAAGAGGCTAGAACACGTTTGAATGCATTTCTTTTCACATTTTCACATCACATTTAATTGGTGTTTCATTTTGTTTGTTCATTTCATTCATTTCAGTCATATCTACATTCATCAGGATCAATGTGGGATTCAGGGTCTTGCTGAAGAACACTTCAACATTGAGCCACCAATCCTATGATTAATAGTCCACATTTTCACACTGGAGCTACAGCTGCCCCCTATTCAGAAAACCTGCCAACAATTTCGTTATAAATGCATTTTGGGATGTAATGTTATTGAAGTCAATGTTACAAAAACATCCGGAAGTCCCTGAGATATAGCAGATTGCTCATGTCAATGTACTGTACGTTCCATTAATAAAGTGCAGCAATTCTAACAGAGGGTAAAAATGGAGAATTAGATAGCTGCGAAAATGTGTTCTCTTTTGCAGTGTTTAAATCCCTCTCATTCCAATTTAAGAAAGGTGCACAGCAAGTAATGGTCTTTGGAAGGAAGAAAAACAGGAAGCAGAAGAGGAAGTGAATGAGGAGCTCTGAGACGAAACACATCTTGGATACTGACAGAGATAGCGAAGCCACAAGCAGGGCAACTATCATTGTAGTCTCTTGGAACAATGAGGTAACATTGGTCTCTTGAATGTAGTGGAAGGTGAATGTGTTATTACTTCTGTACTTCAGGCTTTCTCCAGAGATGTTTTCTCTTCTTTAAATTATCTAAAACATAACTTTAAACTTCCCAAAGTGCAGTGCTGTCATAGGAATGAGCTGCTGGAATGCTGTTAGGGACCACAGTCTGATCCTCTGTGCTCCTTGGAGCTGGTCTAATTTGCCATCTCACTAGAGACTCAGGATAATTAGTCCCAATGAGGGGATTACCTTCCGGCCACTGCACATTTCAGATCAGCCAGACAAAATGGCCACCCTCGTGACCCCAGATGCCACAGATCTGTGAGTGAACTCTTGACTGGCTGGCGAGAAAACATGGAGGCTGGTTGGACACATTTTGTTTGATTTCTTGTAATTGCACACACTGAGCTGAAAGTTGCGTTATCGATGAACGAACCAGTCTTGGGGGTTTTTTGTTTGCATGTAGTCATACGCCCTTATTATTTCTTCTTGTGCGTGCAGAGTGATGCGCACTTGGACTAAGACCTGTGTTCTGTGTCAGACAACTTTGTGTCTTTTTTTTCTTTCATCACAAAGTTGAATTGGTGTTGCATTACTGTCTAATCACTTTCATCTTGTGACTTCCTTTTAGAGCTCTACACAATTTGCAACACCCTAATTGTCTTGTAGATAAAGTGTCTTGATGTTGGGGCCCAAACTGACATGAAAGCCTAATTGTTAAATGTTAAACTAACTAATTGTATGGAGTACTGATTATCCAGCCTGCTGCGTTATTGGTTAAATGTCACTGGCAATGTGGAGAGCTGACTTTCAGTTTGTTATTAGAGTTGCTGGGCTGAGAGAAGTGGAAAGTGCTGACTGACTGATATCTGCGGATATCAGAATTACTCAGTGCAATTTAATCCAACACTGAAAGCCATAATTCTGGTTTTGCTTGGATACACTAATGTAGATTTCCAAAGTGAAAATTAGCAGCTAATGAGATATTGTCCACAAACAGCTGGCACTGCAGGGTTATTCACATATTCAGATTGTTTGCATACATTTATGATAAAACACTTTCTCCTCAGTTAGTGGGTTCACAACATGAGTGAAAAATGTGTGACATGAGAAAATTGAGTAATTTGGAATTCTAATTAAAGCTTTTCCTTCTTTTAATAAGGATATTTAGTATTCCAAAACGTTAATTACTTTGAAGATGACAAATAACTGATGCTTATTATAAACAAGATTAGAATTTAAGTATTAAATGCTTCAATATGAACATGGACATCAGGAATATTTTGTCTTAATTTTTATAAAGGGGCTAAGCCTTATAAAAATGCTGGCTTGGTCCAAGCCACCAACTCAAAGTGGGAATGTGACTCAACAATAAATGATCTTTCTTCAAAATGGCTTGCTCTACCTTAAATACAATTCAAATTGTGGGACAGAATCACTTTCACCAATTTTACCAAAATTATAATCGGGAGATTTAAATGTTTCAGACTTTCAGACAGAAATTTCTTATCCTGGACATGGGTAAATGGACAAGTTTTGACACCACTAAACAAGATTGTGTTTATGAGATGGAGCCAGTGAATACACTGAAATATATACCTAAATTGATGGGGACAAACATTCATTTCAGTCCATCTGCCTCATTCCGACATTTGTCCTTGTGTTATGTTATGTCTTTCTTTAATCTCATAACACTGCAACAGTCAAGCTGTGACTCCTGATGTGGAGTTAAATTACCATTGCTCAGACAGTTTTACAGTCAACAAATTATTTTGGCACCAGATGAATGAATGAATGGACAGATGGATGGATCGATGATTCATCCCTGCACATTATAAGATCATAAATGGCAGTAAATGACTGTAAAAAAAACTCCAGCTGTGACTGGGCAGTCTGAAAATTTAACAACAATTTTACACGATGAGCCTACATATGTCCCCAGGTCAGTAATGGAACATAAATGGCAACACAGAGCAGTTAAGATATCGTTTTTTTTTCAAGTGCCATCAAACACCTGTATAAGAATTTACTGTTTATTTTACTAGAAGACAGAAGTGAGGAAATGTACTGTTTATAATAAGGCTCCAAAGGATGATAAGAAACAAGGGGAGGGTGTTGCTAAAATCACACAAAACGAAAAGCCGTAACATCTCACAGTTGGTGTTTTTAGTTACATTAGTCACATATAATTGCTTGACTTGCACCACGCTGTCACTGGTAATTTGGCCGGGTGCTTATTTATTAGGAGCTCCTGGTGGTTGCAGTTTTGAAGTTTGATAGCACATCCTCAGAGCTTAACATTGTAACCAGTGCTTAAAATATTTATAAGCCCCAGTATCAGAGAGCTTTGAAGTGTGCCAGCACCTGTGGCAGAATTTCTGATTAAGAAAGAGGCTGCTGTTAAAAACATGCCAAATGCACTGTTCCCGGTTGAAACCTAACAATGGCTTTTATATTCGCTGAATCTTCCTGAAAAATGTTTAGGGGGGGTGCTGATATCCCTGGTTGATGTCTCCGCACTCTCACGGGACAAGTTCGATTATGTGGCAAAGCGTTCCTGTGGCCCGAGATCCAGAGTACAATCTGTGAATGTCCAACTTTCTCCGTACACAATTTCCCTATTATCATCCTGCCGTTTTGTCCACCTCTGCAACTCTTCAGTCCTCTGAGTTTGCTCACTTCAGAACATATTCTCCCTCCTACTTAACAGGAAAAGGGTCTGAGTCAGTCTCCAGAAACAATGGTGTGATCCTGACACACCCACCAAACCACTGTAGCATTTTTTAGCTCATTGCAATAACCTTTAGTAGGCATCCTGTCCTTTTGTATATGCATGGTTGGCTAATGGGTTGTCCTTGCCACTTTCCACAGTAGTGAATTGTAGTATTTGTGAAGTATAATGACTTTGGAGGATTGTGCTCATGGTGAAACCCTTTTTGTAGCATGCTATACTTCCTTTTGGCCTTGCTATTAAACACTGATCGTTTGCTAATAAGAAGGGATGATGCGGTCCGTTGGTTCCCTCTCCACCATCCCACGAAGATGACAAATTGCCATAGGCAATGTGATGTGAAAGCTTGGTTTATTCACATAATTATTCACCACAGCTCACCTGCATCCTTTTGCCAGTTAATGGCAGGTAAAGACTGAGGATATGAATTAGGATCAACTCCAGTTTTCAGTCAGGGTCATGCAGTGTAGCTGGGGAAATGTCAGCCAGTGTAGTTGAAGTGGGTGTTTAATTCGCTTCATTTCTTAACTGTGGCTCTGCAGCCTTTCTGTGCTGTGCTTTGCTGATAAACAGCACAAAATAAATCCAGGATTTTCATCACACGGACTTGATTGATAAAGTCTAGTGTGATACACGAGGAGGTAGCAACACGCTCAGCGCTGCAGGTTCAAGGTGCTCACTGCATCAGTTATGAGTGGGACAGGGTTGATTTCATACAATATTTAGTTTGACACAGAGAAAGCTTTGATTCAGATTTCTCTTTGTATTTTTCTACTTGACAGAAGTTGAAGTTGAAATAGAAATGTCTCCTGTTGTCAGAATTTGAATTCATTTTGAATGTAAGGAGGTAGTTAGATGTCTGTAAAATAATCTTAGAAGTTTGTACAAAAAAATGGCTATCACTGTTTATATTCACAGCATTTGGTAAGAGCTACTGAAAATGACAATGCTCTTAATGTTACTGAAGATCAGCCTGAATTGAGCTAGTGTTCGATCTTACTGCTATACTGATTGGAACTTCTCTCTCACATTTAAAATGCTAAGCAAGCACTTAAAAGGTTTTGCATTGTATGGATTTTTCCATATTATAAAAAAATAATGCCATTATACTGGGAATTTAATCTGAATCACAATTTTGACTATGTTGGTAAGGCTGACCTAAATGCTTCAAAGTACCTCCTTTTGCCAAGGTAATAAGTATCCAAAACTGTACTCTACTGAAAAAAAGATCCTCTACAGCATTTCATTAGTCTCTAAACCAGTGCACATGATATGTGTACACAGAACAGTGTCCACGAGCAGAAAAAAACATCCTTGTTCAGCACAACATACTCACTCCCAGGTCATGGTCGACTCCACTGCTCTTCTAGCAAGACCCCTCCTTCACTGCTTCTGATTGGCTTGTGCCTATCGTTTATGTATGAGGAAGGCCTCAACGGCTTTGAGGATGTGATACTCCATGCTCAAAACATCCATCAAGGTTTTTGATGGGCGAAGGTGAGAAAAGTTCAAGAAAAACAAAAAACAAAATAACAGAGGTTTTCATGGCCCTGGTACTAGCCTGGACAATAAGAAGGAGGGAGGGAGGGAGATCAGCTGTTGCAACTGCACTGTCTCTGGTCTAGTTAGGTGGAGTGGACAAGCTGGGTGTCCACAGGGTAGACCAGCCCATCGCTTGGGCTCTTGGTTTGTCTCTCAGCTCTGCCAACTCAAAGAGCCAAGAGGAGCGTTAGCAGACTGGAAGGAGGCAGAAGATGGAAAACTACCATATCAGAAACATAAGTAAACTAGGGCTGCAGCTATCAAATCGAATCGGAGTTATTTGGTGTAGGCTATTACTCTATTGCAATTTAACACAAATTAGCTTCCACATCTAGTCATACCGACATCAGGCTACAGCCTCTACAAATACCATATATCCTAACTAGCGACGGTACGCTACGTTAAATTAGCTAACATCAATGTTTGTGTTAGCTTGTGTTGGCGACGCTTGGTGAGCTGGTGTTAACAGCTGGATGCTTTCGGTTCAGATGTTGAGTCATTGTTGGCGCGCTGTTGTGGTATATCAGTTTTGCTTTGCAGTAGACAAGTTGCACTTTGTGATCTTTGTTTTAAGTCTGAAATGATCCCAAACTTTGGACATTCTCTGTCTTTTACGGACGGTTTCTTGGCTCTCCACCATCGTGCCAATTGTGAATGTAGTGTTGTGTTCCCGCAATAACAGTCTGTGTGGAAAAATTATCGCTGAGCTAAGCAGGCCACATAACACGGGTGATAGGAATTAAACGAAGCCTCGAGGCAGAATTGGCATAGACAGTGGCTAATGTCTCCCCTCATGTCCTCAACTGATAATTACACTGATAGCAAAGTGTACAAGTAAATAATGAGGAAAGTATAGCAGATATTCACAGACAATTCTCACTGAAGCGTTGAAGCCCAAAAATGGATTTTGGGACAGCTGTATAATGGCCACCAGCCCCATGGGTTTGATTCTAATGAAAGAACTACACACTTCTATTGTGCACATAATAGTAGACTTCAAAGTGTTTTCATCAGAATGATCAAAATAATTACAAACCCTTGTAATGAATGGATTATGAAGTTAATATCAGACCAGGGCAGAAAGTGGTAATCCAAAGAACACAGGAATAATTACTGCTCTGAATGCTTCTGAACAGTCTGAGGGCCTGTAAATGAGCAGCTCTAATACTCATTGCAAGTGTGATTTGGCTTTTCTGCACTTGAATGGGTGAGTCATCTTTGCTTCAGTACATCAAGACATTATTAAAGTTGGGTTTTTGTTGTTGTATTATGTCCACGTTTTCAATCACAAATTGCTTTGGATGCTTTTTATTGTTCATTTCCCTCAGGTGCCATTGCAGAAAACTTTTAAATCTCCAGCTCTGTTCAGTTCACTTAACAGGGGAGAACCATTTTCAATCAGTTCATTATATTCTTTTATTCTCCTTTAGAAATGAGACATGCCACAACAGCAACAGTCAAGCCAGACCCACATACCAATGAGTTGTTAGAGTGAAACCTTGACATAATTAGAACCAAAGAATATATCACAAACTACATTAAATATACATGTACTTATACAGCTACATCTGCATGAATATGTCTTAGAAAAGGGGGGAGCCAGAAACAATCATTTTTTTCAAGTGAAATATTGAAACTTAGCAGTTACCCAGGTCTGATGGCCATGTTCCTGTTATGTGGAATGAAGGTGTTTTAGATGAATAATTTGTCACTGTTGTGTTTCCTCTTTTCAGACCAACAAGGGAAGTAATATTAAGTCTGTTCGCCAGGGTGTGTGTTTTCTTCTTCTTTTTCACTGGACTAGCAAGGCCTGTTAAAAAAGTTTGCCAGCCAAGGACTTGATTTTCCGCTTTAGGTAAAATAAAAGTATTTATACAGTGTTTTTGCAAATCTAGACAGTCTGCAGAAATAACATGCATGTTATTCTGAGCACAGGGCAAAACTTTCACCTCAACAAGTTAGCCCTCTGCCAGTTAGCCTTACTCTGTTTTAATTAGAGATTGGGTAGAAAGTAGGGGTGTCATGATTCTTTGAATCAGTGTGGCTTTCAATATGAAGTCGTCGTCGTCGGAGTTGCCTCCAGCTCAACATCTTCATGCTCACAGGATGAAGATGAAGCATCTGGATGTGCAGCTGCAAGCTAACAGTAACGTAGCCATATGGTCTTTGTAGTGTTTTTCTCCCTTCGGAAGCATTAGGGATATTGTCAAGCCGACGCATGTGCATGTCGGAGTAGTGCCGATACTGCCTTTGAATTAGATGAAATTGAAAGACAATTTATTCGATTTTTCTCTTAAAATTTGGTTTGTTCGACTATGGTTACACCCTCAGTACAAACTTTCACATTCATAATGTGCCTCCTCAAATGATGCATGGAATGACATTGTCAGATTTTGTAGCTCAATCAGAGATCTGTTTTTATTATTTTAATTTTATTTGGGGTTTTAATGTACCTATTTTTAATCTAGTGATGATGCTGATTTGTGGAGCCTGGCTTCACTTATTTCAGTTCCATGTTTTCTCAACATGAGGCTAAATGACATCCAATTCAACTCAGCATCCCACCTGGATTGTCTCTCTCCCCGGGCAAGCTTCATGAGGAGCTGATCAACAGCGGGATGCTAGCATCCCGTTGAATACTTGAACACTTGATTAAGATGAATCTGTCTAACATCCCTTGTTCTGTTGACAATGACAGAGGCTGCACGTCTAAGCCTCAAGGCTGGGAGTATAACATCTACCCCTGGATGAAGGCTTTTTCATTTTTGAGTCAGACTGGAAAAAGGCCAACTCATTGTAAGTCCTTTGTAAGATATAATAATTACTTGGCAGCTATATACCTCCAGTCTACCTCTAAACTCCAATTCCACTTCATGAAAACAATTTATATTGTTCTCCTTTTCCTTGATTCTCTGTTGCATTTATTTCTCCTCTTCTCTTTCATTATTTTGTACGTGAAGATACTGCAAGTATAGTTATGAGGCAGGAGGAGTAATGAGAAACTCGTCTTAATCTGTGCCAGGAGAGACACGTCATTTGCACTCTATTCTACTCCCTGAGTACTTGATACAGCTCGTGATCATGCTAATTAAAGTAGATATCACCACTGATGCTGAAAGAATTAAGAGGTTTTGAAATTAAACTGTTTGTTTTTTTTTACTCAATTTCATTTTCTCACTTGTGTTTATCACACCACAGGTAATAAATGGAGGACGTGGATCTATTTGCATTGCTAATTATATTAGGATAAAAATGTATCTGCCTATATGCTCAGGCTATGTGCAGAAAGAAACTGATAGTAAGTTGAGCCTCATGTTAGAGGTGATTAGCAAAAACCTACAGCTCAGAGAAGTGGTTTGATACTGAGAGCTTCCTGATTCAAATCCCTAGAAAACATAAATCTCTGTGGGGAAAGTGAGAGGAGCAGCACTCCTTTATCTCAAGAAGTCCGGGTTGTTTCCTTGATTGAAACTTCCATCCCTCAACTGCCGTAACAGCTCAGTGGCCAGCAGTGGAAGACTGCGATTAAATGAGCAGCTCCCAGGTCTTGTCTGAGCGTGTAACAGAGTGTGTGATGCCATGTTTTGAGGCAAAGAGACCATTCAAACTAGCGAGAGCATTCCCCAGTCAATACAAGTAAGCATTTTATCTGTTTGTTCTTGAGGTACTGTTGTTAAACGTTATCAAGCCCCCTCAAACAACCTGAAAAACAAGCTCGCAGTTTGAGTGTGTGTATGCAGCTGGGCTCATTACATACTGTAGGACTGTAGGTGCATGGGGTGTGTCAACCTGTTGCTAGGCAAGCAGCCAACATAATGTTTAACTAGAAAGGAAAACGCAGTTCCTGTCTTTGTCGTTTATCTTTGCTCAGTGCAACTTCCTCTGCATGATGGTATGATTAACTGAAAGTATTAATACAGCAGATGGAATGAGAATTAAGTAGACCTGGTATTAAATTGGTGCTGGTACAGCTAAGCCAATGGGCAGTAGGTGCTGCTCTTAGTTTTAAAAGATATCTTAAAAAAACAATATTCTCTTGCTGTGGATGGAGTCTTATGATGACACTAGTGGAAACCCTGCATTAGAGGTTGGTTCCAGACTTGTGTCAAAGTGAAATAGGGAATAAAGTTTTTTAAAGTTTTGGAGTTGGATTAGGCTTTTACAATTAATATAGTCCATGAAAAATCACCTGGATATGCCACAAACATGTTACTGCAGTGCAGCTTTGGACATAAACATTGCATGTCAACATATTTGTTAATTGTTTATTTTAAAAGTACAACACGTTTTGTGCTTGAATTATTAAACAGCAACTCTCCAACACTCGGAGAACTTCTGTCAAACCTGGCAGACAGCTGCTCTCTTCCTGCAGGAGAGAAATGAATTCAGATTGAAAACCACTTGAACTCTTATTAACACCCATTTATGACTAACGAGTCCCTCTCTGTCACACCGCTTATAGCTCATTTGTTTTAAACTATACTTTGAACTGTTACCTAATTGCAGAGTTGTCCACTGCTAATGCAATTCTCCGCCCCCTGTCTCCTTGCCAAAACTTTCAGTAGACCTGAATCCATCCATCAGAGAAAGCCTCATCAGGGCAAGCCAGGCAGACGTATCAGAAATAATGTGCTCTTTTTAACTGGATGGCCATAATGTTCTTCATAGGCTGGGGTATTAGCTGAGTTCATACATCACCCACACTGCAGGCACTGAGAGCTAGTCTGGCACAGAAGCCCCTCTGGGACAATAGGGAGATACTCTGCATACCATAGGTAGCTAATGATCGAGATATCTGCAGCAAACTAATGAGAAAAGTAAGGTGAGTGAGTACGGTTTTCCTCAGGGGTGCTAATTAAGAGGTCAGGTTGGCTTAAAGTTTTTCTCATTGATACTTAAAATGTATGGAATGGTGTTTTATACATGAGGGCAAATACCTTGCAGAGAGATGGTATGGGAAAGAGGTTTGGTGTTGAGTAAATGGGGTGAAATGTCAAAGAATAAAGAAAATCAAGAAAAGGGATGTAAGTGGTCAGTATCAAACGAGACATAAGGAATGTTCCCATCTGCTTTGGAAAAGGTCTCTGAAACAACATTTGTTGAGCTTCATTCTAAAGCCAAAGATATCTAGTATCTTATGCAAGCAGTGTGTACTTTTTCTACATGGCTGGGCAAAAAAGAAGAATTAGCTGTATAGAATAAATAAAGATGATAGCTGCTTCTGTAGTACAAAGCCATGATCATGACCAAATGACAAAGATATAAAGAGCTCAGTGTCTTCAGAGAATGTGTGTCTTCAAGCAGATAGTATTTTGTCTGAACGCACGACTGAGGAGTAAGGGCTTAGACACACAGTTTGAGAAAATTGTTTTGCACGTTTTCACAGAGAATTGTTGGACTGAATGTACTTCAGAGCAATAATGGATGTGGACACTGTTTTAGCCTTAATCGCATGTTATACTTATTACTTCAAAGATTGTATCTGCTCTCCTGATCATTTATTTAAGCTTGACAGCATTCCCTGAAAGCTAATACCTAAATTGACATTAAGCGTGTGACTTGCAGTTTCCCGATTCAAAAAAAGAATCACTGTTTCACTGAAAAGGTTGTTATTTTTCTGTCTAATACCTGCAGAAAACTCAGCAGCAGCAGAACAGTGATGAGTGTGCTGCTGAATTTTCTTGCCCAACAGCATCAATAACACATGGTAACACCTGCTGAGTGCTGGGTGACCCAATACCGTTAGTGGCACAGAGATATACTCGCCAAGAGAGAAGACTGAGCACTAGAAAAAAACAAAGGAGACCACAGTAAAAAGGGATTAAGATGTGTGGGAACAAAGATGTAATCATATCAAAGCCACACATTTTCAGATGAGTAGGGAACCAAAAAAGACTTGAGACAGTGTTATCCTCTCTGAACTGTAAAAAATGACACTCATTGTACAAACTGCAACCAGTGTAAACAGGCTGCGACAGAAGTTGGCTGCATTGCTTTGGAGTTTATTTTATTACACGAGCTTTGGAAGATAAAGCTATCTATTTACACTATGTGTAGGGTCAGATTTAGCACGCTCACGTCTGCTGTGTGCTGTATATAGACCAGCATGCCAAGCATTTCCTCATGTAATCCCAGTCATCTACAAGGTATCACGTGTGATAAATCATTGGCTTCAAGGGGAGATTTGCGAAGACTGTGTGGGTCTGAATTGTTTCCTTGCCACAATTAGTATGCATACATTCAGCGTTCCCTTCGGGTATTTCTCAGCAGTGTTCTTACAGAAACAATAACATAATTAGATTACCAATTGAATGTAGGATAAATTGAAAACTCATGCACCTTGGGCCATGTATCTTCACCTCTCAAATCTTAGCTTCGAGATTGGAAACATGGCACTTGGTGTACATTTTTCCTTACAAGTCCAACTATTCCCTTTGGCTCTGGCTGCCAATAACACTGCCATGGGAGACAGTGAAGCGTGAAGCTGGAAGGAAAACTTCTGAAGGTCATCCAGGGTAAACACACACAGGCAGGAGCTCACACCTACAGGAGAGGGAAAAAAAGTATATCCGTCACCGCTGGTAGTCAGGAGGAGGAGAAGGAGGAGGAGGAGGAAGAGCTCCTGGGAGCAAGCAAGACACACATGCACATACTCGCACGTTGTCACCTTTTCCAATGACCGTGTTTCAATTTTTTTCAATTACTGAGCTCCACATCTGCTGATCATTTTTCAGTCAAGCGTGAAACCCAGCCAGCTTGTCTCGGCTCAGCATCAACGCCATTCTTCACATTATGCAAATCAGGTCCGGATCAGAAGATTGGGAGAGGTCCCGCAATCTCAACATCGACAGTGGTGACAGTGATGATGATGATAATGAGGGTGATGGCAGCAAAAGTTCAGTACTGCGGTATGCATTACCATAGTTACAGTGCTAAGTTGCTTAAGGGTAACAGCTGGAGCTAGAGTAGGATAGGAATGGTGTAATTGAAGAGAGGGACAGAGAGAGAAAGGAGGAGAGAAAGAGAAGCTGAGCTGGCGAGGCTGAGCTGGAGATGGAAACACGATGAGAGAATACATGCAGAAAAATACACCCACTCGGCAAGTATTTGGATTTGGGCTGCAGTAGTTCAGTTGAAATAAAGACAGTATGTCAGTATGTCCTGCTGGTGGTTTCTTAAAAGTTTGAGTAAGTGTCATAAGCTCTTTGTCTGGGGCCTCTGTGGTCTACAGGGACTAATGAGAGGATGAGGTTCATGCAAGTAATCCACTTGTGCACGACTCATTCAAGGGTTTGAGGAATTATCAGTTACCAAAACCAGTTATCATGGCAACAATCATTTGTTCTCACTCTCAACACATGTGATGTCAATTACATCATTCACACACAAAGTAATTTACCAGCACCACTTGCATGTATTTGATTGTATGAGCTGATGATGTTGAGTTGTGTGCAGCCAAAGTAGGTGCGCAAACTGGTGTCACTGAAATGATTATTGCATCTGATATTCAGCATTTTTCAGATTATTGTACCGGTGTTTGTTTTTTTGCAGGTTAAATAAATTTATTTAAAAATTATTAACACTCCCCTTGTTTACTATTGATTGAAAATGTTCTAGGCATTGAGAAAAAACACATTGGTTGGTTGAAATTAATCTTTTTTTAGTAGTATTGTCATTGATTTTATAATTAGAATAATTCATCACCATATAAATCATAACATTCTGGAGTCCAGAGTAACCACATTTATCTTTTGGAGGCTAAAGAACACCACCTTACCCCTGTAGAAGCTTAGCAGTATCAAAATGGAGTGAAGTCACTCATGCATGCATGTTTTGTGTGAACTTCCTGAACTTGTTTAGTTCTGAGTCTGCTGAGAAAGTTTGTCACATCCTGAGACCCGTGCTCATTAAGTCATATTAGCAGCCCTGTCATTTGGTGACCCACTAGAGGTTTGGACCCTGCCGCTGTTATGACTCCACCCTGGAGTTTCAGAAGCACTGGTTGAGATAAAGAAGAGCAGTCAGTAATGAAGTAGTAGTGTTTGTTTGTCAGGGTGGGAATAAATATAACTTAATTAAGATACAAATAAATTTAATTAAATTGACTTGACTGTTACTTATCCAGAGTTGGGTAAAGTGTGGTTTCATGTTGCTTTAAATTTCAAGGTAATGAGAACTCAATGCCTTTCTTTCATTATATACAGCAGGCAGGTTTGAAAGCGTCCAGATTTTTACATGAATGCACTTTAGGGCTCAAAGCAAACCATCACAATGGAAAACCATCAATGAAGACTTATCACACCAAATCAGTGGTCTGTTTTTCTATTAAACTCATTGTTCATAGTCAATAGTACATGTACCTGTTCCACAGGGGTATTTCAGCTGTTTTTCATAAAAGTGTCTCTCTCTTTCCTGACAAACTAAGTCTAGCTAGATACTCACTCCGACTGACTTCAAGTGATGCTGGAGGTAAAGAAAAAAATGATTATTGTTTTCAGTGCAGCGCTTGTAGTTCTGCAGCTGAAAGCGGACCACCGGCCCATGAGTTTGGCAAAATGAAATCCAGCAAATGCTGTCAGCTTTGATAGCATTCTTCCCGGAGAAGCTGAGGCTTTGAAAGGCACTCCAATTACAGTGACTTCGCCTCGCAATGCAAAGCCTGTATCACAGCGTAAGCCTGCCAGCCTGCCCTGTTTTATACTCCATATAAGTTGAGGCGAGCTGTCTGAGCATGGCGCTACCTGTGTTAGTGCATGCATGAATGAAAATGTGTGTGTCAAGAGAGCAAGTGAGGCTCGCTCTAACTTCGGTGGCGCGTCAGAGCGTTTGCTGACAGAGACAGAGGGCTGAGGGGGGTTGAGTCTGATAACTGCCCTCTCATATCGGCACGCACAAAGGATGGGTGAGAGAGGGGGGAGGTGGCTCGGGAGGGCCAGACACAAAAATGCAAAAACGTGGACATTTGTGTTTCTACATTTTTGCAAGAAAAAGACAACTACTTGAAATCTTTCTTAATGTTTGTTGAGGTCAAGAATACCTCAGCAACAACAAATAGCCGTTTGAAACTGCTAGTCCATGCATGATTATACTTAAATTATGAAAACAGTATGCCTGCTACCGAACCGTAGACCAGGATTACACGTTGAACTTACATTTGCCTTTGATGCCTTTCTGGAAGAAATTTCCACAATTCCCACTTTTCATCTCAGACTGCAGACAGTGTGTCTGAATTCAAATTAATCAATAAGCCGACACCTATAACCAGTGTATAGCAGTATTATAGACAATTAACCTAAGTGTTGTCATCCCAAATTGATACCTTTCTGCCTTTACAACTGGTAACTGTTTGACTCTTCTGAAACTAAAATTAATTAGGTGCCCACAGCTACTGTGCTCTGAAGCAATGAAACTTTACTTAAATATTAAATCTACAGTGGGGGGCTCTATGTTACTCAAGACCATCTCTAATTGTTGAAGCAACAGGCAACAGCAGCATCAATAAGTCGTGTTGGTGTATTGAACCGGCCTTCCTTCCTTCTCCTGCTCCTCTCTGCTCTCTCTCCAGTTCTTCCAACTTCGCACCCTGAAGTTGAAACAAGTATCAGTAGCAGAGCAAGCTGTCAGTCAGCCTCAGCCTCGGCTTCTCTCTCTTTTTCCGTGGTCTGCTGAGCACGCACAAGTCTAGCTTGGTCTCACATCACTGTGTTCTCAATTACCATTGTAAGACTGTGGCAACATTTACAGCTGCTCGGGGACAGAGCACAGGAATGGAGGTGCCTGTTTGATCAGTATCCTTAAACATTTATCTTTTGACAGACCAGTCACTACTCTTTGAGCTTATGTTGGATGTTTTCCACACAAAGGGTAATCTGACACGTGTCTATACAAGCCAAGCCAGTGTTGTAGAGAAGGGGATGGAACAATAGTTTACTTAAATCCATGCAAAAAAGGTGGCGGTTCCCTGACAATCAACTATTTTATTGGATAAACAGTGTACCTGGATTCAAACCTGCAAACTTGCAACCACAAGCCAGCTGCTCCACTTCATGTTAACGCTCCAAATCTAACCACATCTCTGTCCGGCAGTTCGTTGACGTCACCAGATGTGAGGGAATTAATTTCAGTGTTGAAATGGGAAACAAGGGGAGAGACGTTTTAAACCCTGGAACTCTTTGGAATGACTGAAAATGAGACTACTCTACTCTCTGTGGAGCAGTTGAATAATAATGTTGCAGCATTAAAGGAATTTTTAATTTTCACAAAAGAGCTTTGACACAACTTCCTTAATCATTGCCTTTTTTATATCAGAAGAAACATCGATGGGGAAATTTACATTGCCCTTTGCTAATGTAAATGGCTTAATGGAATGTTTGATTTTTGTGTATGAGGTTAATGATAAGCAGATACGGTTACTGGGGAGATTCAGATGAAAGCATGAATGACTTATGTCAGAATCTGCTTCAAGATCGAGAACTTTCCTTTTGTACAAGCGATATGCAGGGATAAGTATCTCCTCTCCATTTATACTGGGTTTAACTTTCTTTTCCCTGTTTGAATCCTATTGAGAAAGCCTTATCTAGAGCTGACTTGTGCTCTAATGGAGGGGATCACAGAGGATCACTATTGTTAATGCAATATTCTCTATTCCATATCTAATGTTCTGTCTGCGGAGGATAAGCAAGGCTGTTCATTTTTTGGAGGCCTGTACAACTCTTTCTGTTCTCAGTCTCCCACCACTTCAGAAGCTCAGAACTTCTTGCTTTGTAGACATAAACAGCACAGTTCTGAATGCAGGTTTCACAGCTTCTTTTTCCCTTTCTGTTCCTGCCAATTACTGATCTCATATCATCTGATTGAGGTAGGAGAATTTCTCCATTCTTTCCTATCAGCATCACACCCCTAACTTATTCAGGAATCTCACTGCAGTGCTGGACTGTTCATATTCAATTTTGTGCAAAAACAGCTCTTATCTTTCTTATTCTCCATTTCTAGCAGTCTCATAATTTTGTTTAGAAAAAACAATTCCCCTCTCTACCAAATCTATTTGAATTCACCAGCAAGTGCTGCAAAGAGAAATCCAATTTTGGCCACCAACTTGGAGAGCGGAAGAAGACAGAGGGCCATTTGCATGGAGTGCAGGGGAACGGTGTATTGTGTGGCAGTTGAGGCAGAGAATTCCCTTGATTGCCTTACAGATCAGGATACTGAATTGGTGCCATAGTTGAATGTAAATGAAGTGACAAAAGAAATAGCTCTGGGTAGAGAAATTGGCTAAATAAGCCAATACAAAGCAAGAAAGGACCAGATAATTAAATGACACAAATTCATTCAGGAACACTCTCGTCATTTGCTTGAATCGTTTATTGCGGCAAATGATATACAGTTAGTCTTTGCGCTGAAGGCTCCGCTCAAGGAGCTCCCCGGATTTGACAAGCAGCATGCTAGGTCAATCTGGGGAGCGCAATGCATACCCCCCTGCTGGAGTAGAGTCGTAGCAACTAGATAAATTGAGCCGTTTTAGATTCAGGATAAGCAGGTGGCAGGTGGTGGCAAGCTTGCCGGCAGCGGCGATGTGCGTGCAGCAGTGTTGAAGGAGAGATCAGTGAATGACGCCTAATTTGGAAGAGTGACTGTGGTTGGTCGGAGACTGGAGCTGATCTGATCAGCTGGCTGTCAGCTGACTACAGCTGGGGCTTATGACTTTCGTGTCCTGCATGAATTTGCGCTGAGCTTCATTTATGAGCTTGATTTTACATAAGTGAAAAGGTTCCTGTTATTTTTACAGACCATTTATAAAGCTTTAATTGCAGTAAAAGCAGCTGCTATGGGGCAATGGGGGTTGGAATTTAATTGGGGTTTGAGTGTAGGTCGGGTTTAAAAGCATTTTTAGAAGCGAACAAGAAATGTTGGCTTAACACTGAGATCCCTCCAGTTTGTGGAAAGGGAGAAAATAACAGTGGCAATTTAAGTCAATTTGTCGCTTATTCAAATTTTGCAGGAAAAGCCATCATCTTCTCTGAAAGTAGAACCACTCAATGGAGTCATAGGTCAGTGGAACTCATGGTCTTTGACATCTTTGACCAGGATGGAAAAAAACGCTTCACGTCTGACTGAATATATGGGCTTGGCATTCAGTTGACCACAAGAGGGTTTTGTCTGCAATCGATTTACAAGCCCACTGATTGCAGTAGAACATCCCACTCTGGATCTTTCACACAGTCTGCACTTCCAATAAAGTGCAAAGTGGTTAGGATGTACCATAGCCACTATCATGAAGCTAAGCCTGGCTCTCCAGCCACTTTGGACTTTATTTGACTTGAACATATAACCCTTCCAGCGATCCACTACTATTATGCAATTATTAGCAGTTGGTTCATCAAGATATGCTGTCGGTAGTGCCAACAAAAAACATTACATTGTGAAGGAAGAGGGCACAACAGGATGACACAGTGCCATTCAATCCTCAAACAATGTAAAACAGTAAAGAAAATGTGATGGGAATATGACATTTCTGTTTGTTTCATGTGTTTATGTTTGTCATACGTTACATCAGATCTGTGGGAATCTATGATGAGCCTTTTAATCTGTTGCAATTTGTTTTCCTCATCAGTTGAGCAGAAGCTTCAGTCAAAGTGGAAATGCATGAACAGTCATGTCGGTTGAATGTTTGCTATGCCAGAACTTAATTTTGGATAAGGTTTTTTCAAATTAGCCTCTTTCACCTCTAAAATTTTAGCCAATGTCATGTTAAGAAAAGATAAATATGGGCCCATATGAAGTTAATTGCCATATGGCTTTTTAAACCAGTCACCTGCCAACCCCTGCATAGAAGCAGTGGTAGCACACCAGGTCAGGCTTATAGCTGAGTATAATCGTTGTTGTTTGAATCATCTGCCCACTCAAGTGGTTGTTAGTTTGTTACACTACCTGATATCACTAATGTTTGCTAGCTAACATTAAGGCAGTTTTCTGAAGAACTCAATTTGTATGATTTTCTTCGAACAAACCGGCAACTACCAAGGCTTTTGATGCTGGCAAAACACAGGTAACACGTGATACCAACGGCGTAATACTATAGGCTAACAAACTTTGTCAGAAGCTGGAACCAACTGTCAGAATTCTTACACAGACATAAACAAAGCAACCATTTTGGACCCAACATAAGATTTAAAAATGTTTATTTCATAACCATAATAGTGTTATATGAAATAATAATAATAGGAAATAATAGGAAAATGAATTATTGTATTGTGCACCTTTTGACAACCTCTGTAGATGTATTCTGAAAAAGAGAGTTTTGTCTGGATACGAATTGTTAATTGATGGACTGAAATAAGTCCTGTCATCCCTAATGTAGTATTTTTCAATGTAAACTGAATATCTTGGTTGGACAAAACAAACACATTGAAGGTGTCATAGCTGTGATAAATTATGAAAAAACATTCAATGGATGAATCAATAATAATAATTCAGTTGCAGTCCTAATGTATAATTTAGTTTCATGTTTGATGTATTTAAAGTTGAAGAATGCCTCTCTGCCCTGGAGCTCTCTCTGCTCTCCTTTTCCCTGCTGGGAAACCAGCAGTACGGCTGATAAGATTGTCGAACACGGAGCCTCTGGCCATAGCTCACCACAGCTTCAGGATTCACACAGATCCTCCTTACTTGCTGTGTGGATGAAGGCAAGTACAGGCTGTTGGTGCGTCTTATAACAGCAACACCATGAGATAAGATAGCATAGCAGAACACAGGAACTCCTCTGCCTCTAGTGTCTTGAATATCTGTACAGTACAGAGGAGACATGGAGCTGGTACACTGTGTGTGTGTGTGTGTGTGTGTGTGTGTGTGTGTTTGTCCTGGAGCACCCCTCCTCTTTATGTGTGTATTGTGTTTCTTCTTTTAGCAGTGACATTTGTCTATAAAAATCCTTGTTCTTCCTGGTAAGGTGTTGTGTGTATGTCCCTACTTGTATTTATATGCCTACAAGCAGCCATGACTGTGTGTATATGTACCAGAGTTGGTCTTGGTTTTTTTGCTGCAGGGGTGTGTGTCTCTCTCTGATAAGTGAGCCTGTAGCAGCAGTGGCAGTCCAAGACAATAAAAAGACCATTTCCTTGACTCTGCAGAGAGAGGGAATGCTGTGGTCATCAGTCTGATGCCCACATTACTGTATGCCTTTTAACAGGGGTTTCTATGGACAGAGCTCAAGCACTGACCCCTGTGGCCAGCTGCCACCGCCTTTGTTAACTGTGGATGATTGGAATGATAGAAAAAGCTTGTTTCCTCCAAGAACGATGGTGCAAAGAGAAGGCTGTCAAGAAAGCAGAGTCTGAAAGTAGAGGTTCATGCTTTGGTCTCTAATTCTGGACTCTTATCCAAAGTGGCTACTGTACATTAGCCTGATTGAATAACATTTCTAGTAAAAATGGCGAGTTAAAACTCTGAACCCTGAAAAAGCCAGAGTCAGCTACAGCACTGCTGGTGAGTCATAACCAGTGATACCGCAAAGCTATAACACAGTCTCATGGTGAGCGACAATGATAGGCAGTTTCATAACAGGCATTTTCCAGAGGTAAATAATAGCCAGTTGCATCCAAACAACCGTAATGGCTGATAATGAGCAACTGGTCACTGCCAGGACAAACAATAGATGATTCTGCTCTATTTTCCACTCCTCTCTCATTTCTTCAGCTCAGCACAAGAGAAGAGAGACACCCAGTACCCACACTTTTCTCCTGAATATACTAAAGAATATTCTGATCAGTCAGTTGTAAGAGAGAGCATTTGAAAACCAGCTGTTACTGATATGATATCATTAAATTGTGATTAGTTGTTTGCTGTACCACATTGGTGTGGTGGGAACCTGAAACCAACAAGCCAATATCAGTAAAAATGACTGAGCATCACATGGCAAAGCTTCAAGTTGTTATAATTTTTTCTCAAATGGGGGTCTAAAGCTTTGTATCCATTAACATTTTCATGCGCATTTTGAAGTTTTGCAAGATAAAGTTGGTGCAAACACAAGTTTTGCCTTTTTTTTTACAAGAGTTAATGCACTTGATGGGGGATGGAAACACCCTTTCCAAAAAACATCTGGCTGGTGCACATTGGATTCACATCACTCATCATGTATCTGTGACTTATGCTTCTGCTCCGCTGAAGAGATTAACATTAGCAACATTTTAAAGACTCATCATCGCTTAATGCATGTCTTACATGAACACACAAAACAAACACAAATGTCATGTTTCCATAACATTTTCTAAATAGTTTCCATTATGCATATCTTGATGAACCAACTGCTCATAATCGCATAACAGTAGTGGATGGAAACAAGTATTTTCGTATTTTCTTTTGATGATTATCCTTACAGATGTCGAGCATCTGTTTCGACATATTCTCAGAGCAAATCAATAACCCATGAAACATGCATTTGAAAACAATATTTTGAAACACAACTGGATTTTTAATATCTCAATTGAACTAATTAATACTAATTATTACAGTTTTTATTGATTACATATCTTACAAATGATCTATTATTATGTTATAAATCATTGCATTAAGTGGAGGTTTAGTATTGAGTGTTTTATCCAATTTATATTATTACTGTTTTGTACTGACTTAATATCCTACACATGAATTATTACTGATATTGTTGCTGTCAGACAGAAACCTCTTATTTGCAAATTTGACTTATTTTTTCATAATCGATTTTACTGGCAACCCTTCACATCTGTGCACATTAATAACCAATGAATGTATTCAAAGAGCTCCTCTCCAGCTGACCTCTTGTCTGATGACACATGGGGGAGCATGGGTTCACAACAACTGCACTTGTTGTTGTCAATCGAAATATGTTGCATTTTTGATAACTATTAATTTTAATAAATCACTTTTTGGTTGAACTCTAATGGATGAATATGTCACAAATAAAAATGCGAATCCGTTTCAGTTTGATTTGCTTGTAGGTTTGTAGGCTACTCTGAGTAGAGTTTAGATTCTCTGCCTGAACCTGTTAAGGAAAATTACAAAAATAATATTAACGCACAGTGACTTGAAAAAGTAACTTTAATTTGACCACTGGTTTGTTAATATTAACGCAGTAGATTACTCATTACTGAAAAAAGTGGTCTGGCCGGGTGGCCCGGGCCGGGCTAGGACTCAACGTGCACGGGCTCGGGTCTAGCTTGATTTTTTGGGGCCGATCTGAGCTCTACTACAGAGTCACGCGTAAATTTAATATCATATATTGAAGACAGGAAGACGTCCACAGTTCCCACACTGTGGACGTGTTTGGTCTCGCTTTCCTGCTCTCCTCAACATGTTTCGCCATCATTCATATTCTTCCTCTGCTGCTACTGCTTCTGCTTTTTCCTCTGCGGAACCGTCTTCTTCTTCTATGCCACACTGTGGTGCACATTCTAGTAGTGGTGCTAAAGCGATTTGCTCCTGCTCAAAAAATTTTTTTAATAATAATAATAATGATAATAATAATGAATATGACAATATCGACAATCTTTTATTATTGACAGATTATGGCGACTAATCGCTGCAGCCCTAGTTGGGATATAAAAATGTATCTTCTATGGTGACAAAACTCTGTCAGACTGAAAAAAACAGATTGTCACCACTATAAAATGGCTGAATATCCTCTAGAATGATCACAGACACAGATGGTGGACAAGCTCACATTTGCCTCCTGTCTGAAACAAAGTCTTGTGGGCATGGGTAGATAACAAAATGTGCTTGATGCTGACCATCAACGCTGTGCAGAAGCAGAGATATGATTTTTGCCAAATACTGACCCTCCTGGTGGAAGCATGATGCAGTATGGGTTCATTTCAGCAGCAGTGACTTGTGAGGAAATTGCAGGAGTAACCAATAAAGCCAGGCACACCTGAGGACACTTACCTCAGAGTGCAAGTGAACTTTTACATTGCATTTTATTACATTTATTTGGCGGCAACTTTTGTTCAAAATGACTTATAGTAAGTGCATTCATACCATGTAGTAGAAAGATTAGGGGAATAACTAAAAGCGCATTGAGTGGTGCACTGCAAGTGCTTGGAGAAGTTCTTTTTTTCTTCCGGCAAATAACTCAAAATGAAGGAGTAATTTAGTCTGCCCAAACAGCATAATGATGACCCTATGAATCCACCAAGGACGTGTAAGTGTGCAGTTAACTTCACTTCCCCTGAAATGGTGTGTAATGACCAGAAGGTATCAGCTCGCAGACACTCACAGCTTGAGCAAATCCGCAAGTGGGAATGTATGAAAATCCCTAAATCCAGATGTGCCAAGCCGATGCAGACGTATCCAAGCTGGAGCTGAAAGCTGTTAACTTGTAAACATATGCTACCTGACTCAGAAGATGAAATACTTTTTATTAAAACTGGTAGTCCATCCTCATATTCAGTACTTTCAAAAATTCAGGCTGCACCTCTACACAACGCAGAAGGGTGTTCCACGACCACTGAATGTTTTAAATAGAGAAATGTGATTGTAAAGTCATGTCATGTTGAAATCCCTATTCGGGTTTGAAACCTTTTTATCTAAGGACAGATGGATTATTACATTGAATTGTATAATCTTATTAAGAAGCCATGAATCTGCCTCTGGGTACTCTTCAAACCTCGCTGGCGGGTGCCACCGTTTCTAATCCCTGTCTTGATATCGTTGTGTATATTTAGCTTTTGGTCTGAAAAAACGGAAGTGGACTCTTTCTCAGAAGCAACAGCTGTCCCCTAATCCAATGCTAATTGCCCTTGTAAAATACAGCTTACTGCTGTTAATCATATTGAAGAGATATGGTACATGACACAATTTATGTGATCCCTTCTGAGTGATTTATTAAATGTGAACTCTGGTAATGATACTCTTCGCCGTCCTCTGTCGAACTCAAATTTCACCCTGAGGTGTGTTTAATGTGTACAAAAGGGATGTCCGCCTTTAGTGCCTGTCAGATACGTTGTGGGCGACTTCATTAAACTGCCAATTAAAGTTGTAAGAGCTGATAATCCTTTTGCCGTGTCTTCTGAAGGGCTCTATCATGACAGCCAGGAACTGCTTGGCCAACGCTGTAATTTAATTCCAGCCAAGACCACATTGTCAACACCAGAGGTTCCTCTCCATAATTGGTTGTCTGGTGGTGCTTTTTCACCGCCTGTTTGGGAGGTGAGTAAATTAAAGCTGCAGCTGGGGCCTTGGCATCACAAAGATTGGGCGAGTATTGCTTCGTATTTGCTTTGGGCATTGTTCTTTTGTGTTCTGGAGTTGTGAAAATGGTCCAGCTCTTGGCTGGCCTTTTGTTGAGGTTTCCAGTGCGATGTGTGGTGCAGCGCTGTGATATGGAGGAATGTAAGCAACAGGAGATGTGAGCCCTGACAACTTGGCTCGACAACAGTGTCCAAACAGGATGCCGTGAATTTCTGAACCAACAACCCTGGATGGACTCAGCCAGCCAGCTTCTAAAACATTTGTTTTCCTGGGGACTGTCCTCACCAGAAAGACGAAAGCATTGGCCATTTGCTCAAATGTGACCTATGAATGACCTGTGTTTATGCTTTCCTGACAGGCAGGGTAACATTCTGCCTCTGTAACAAGCCATTTAAGATAAACCGATGTAGATCAGAAAACACACATACTGTTTGAAACTTTTTAGTGACTGTCATTTGTAATGGTCTTTGAAGGCACTGAGCTTCAGGAGCCATAAATCCAAGCTTCAGGAGCCATAAATCCAACCCTCACCAGAAAAATGACCGTATAGGTCGTCTGTGCTGGCTGCTTCTAACAACTCAAATTTATTGTTAGGTGGCAGCCTTGAGGAACTGTAGTCCGTATGGTGGTAGTAAAGGAGGTAGTCAGGTGACGCTTTATTAAGTTCAACTAAGTCAGACTACGGAGACAGGATGGCTGTATGGATAGTACTCTGACCTTCTCCCAGGTGGACGCTGTTCGTGTGCTGCATGAAACCAAAAGAAACCAGAATTATTTACGTTATGTACTTTGGTTGACGTTACGTTCATAAAGTACATCACTTAAGTTATGTAACATACTTGATATTTTAACCCAAAGCATTATCTTTTCCAAAGCTTAACCAAGTAGTTTTAGTGCTGAATCCTAACAAAACCATTTCACAACATTAACCACATAATGATGAATGTCCTGTACACCGGTCACTGCTACTTTCCAACGTTCATATAAGGGCAGTAGTTCCGAACCTGATATTAGGATTTTATGGGGTCTAGGGTGTAATTGGCCGTTGTTGACTGTATTTGATTTCACCATTATATTTCACCTTAAAAACTATTTATCTTGCCATTGATTGGTGTCATTATTTTCAGCACAACCTCACATGTGTGACTGTACAGTTATTTTTTTCATTTTAACACACTATATTAACACAATGGACCTAAAATCCCAAAAAACATAAAATCCAAAACTCGCCATCTCTGTCACTGTCGGTCCCTCCCACAACTTCCCCCTGTTCCTCAGCAACCAAATCAAGTGGTTTGCTGTATAATTTTGTGATTGGCTGGTGTGATGCTTTTTTCCACCAATAGGAACATGTTTTTTTCGCTCGCAAACTTTCCCTGCTTGCGGACACTTTCGTGAGAAAAGCCCGTTATCGTCTTTCCTGTACCAAACGCGCAGAAAACGTGCATAAACCTACAGCCGTACATTATTTATCATGAGTCCGGTTTTACTTGACCTATCAACACAATTTAAAAACTGGTACACAGCTTGAAGGCTGCTCCAACACATAAGTCGGACTGAGACTCACTGAGGCTCCGTCTTGCTGCTACGTCATCTTAAATTGGTCACGTGATTTTGACGTGCTGGTGCGTCAATCGACCTCGGAGGGTTGCACAAATATAACTTTAATCTTACAACCTCAGAGCAGACAAAGTTGTGCGACCTCAATGCGATCTGTAGCGCCCCCCTAGGGGGGCGCGGACCCCAGGTTGGGAGCCACTGATATAGTGCATTGTTGTGCTAACCAGAATTATTTCGAGAGTGCTATGTCAGTGCTCGAGACTGACTGCAACATTATCATTCTGATATAGGAGAAACAAAAATGCTCTGGCTTGTTTGTTTAAACCAATCTTAACCTTCTAGCGTTAGGAGGAAGCATTTCTGGCCCTTATGGGTAGGCGAGCCCTGCCATTAAAATCGTTACTGTCCAGTTCTGTTCCACCATGGATGCCAAAATACCACCTTTCTCAGTGTGCTACTTTAAGCACTTTTTCAAGTATTGCTCAGTAGAATACTGAGGTTACAGTTTGGGATAAGTCGAGGTGAAATACCAATGATCCGTTACCCACCTCTTATTTATCACTGCCCTTACACAAAAATAATGGTAGTAAAGTGGCATGAGGTTAAAGCTTTTGGCAGGAATGCACCAAATAATATAGTAATGTCTGTCTCAGTCTGCTTCCTGCTTGCTATTTCCGTCTCCTATTGCTCCCTCCGTGATCTCCCTTTTTTTTTTCCTCATTCGTCTGCCTTTGTGATTTATTCAAACCGCAGACAGTGTCTCGAGTCCGTCACAGTTTGAGTAATAAATGGGCCGGTGCTGGAATAAAAGGCTTTTATTACTGGCATGGTGAAAGACCTTCTTGCCATACTGCAGACATGAATAAAAAAAAAACACTGAATGTCAATGGAGAACAGCAGCCACCCCACATTAAAGCTACTGTAGGCTATGAACACACACACACACACACACACACACACACACACACACACACACACACACACACGCCATTTGACATGTGTCACTGAGGAATTCGGCGTATGACTGACGGGCAGCCTTTGACATGGTAATGAGTGTGTCTCATTGGACCAGGCACTCACTAATAGAGAATCTGTACAGAAGAAAGGTTGGTTCAGATAAAGAGACAGTTTAAATCACTATCATCAGATCTAATTGCAGCCTATAGTCACACACATTTGGCTCAGTGCCTGCTGGGAGTAGACCCTGCTGTCATTCATTTGACCAAGGAAGACCTAATTCATGTTATTATATCACTTTTAAAACAGCTCTCTGGTTTATATACATTGGTGTTTCGTATTCAAAATTACAACCTGCCTCTTCAGCAGCAATAAAGCTTTTCTTTGATTTTTCTTTTTCACAACTTTTTGAAGTTGTTTGGGTTGAGTATGATTTCTGATGCCAAACAGACTCTATACTTCTAAAACATTAGCTGTCAAAGCCTTGGGACTACTCCATCTGAGGAGTACAAAGAGATAAAGAAACACTGTTGATTTCAGACTTGACATATTACAGACTGAAATAGCACAAATAATGAAAGAAATGCAGACAGAAATAACTTTCATCCCTCTTGATATCACGCTGTGTTTGAGTCAAACAAGTGGAGGGAGGGAAAAATAATTTCTATAACCTACTTTCTGCCCCTTCAGGCTTTTCATCCTGCTGTGGTTATTCAACAGGTTGGGTTGATGCTGGTGTGGATACTTAAGTGCCACCTCATCTTCGAATTAAAATCCCTGTGGGTATCAATGCAGAAATTACTTCTTGCAAAAAAGTTGATCTTCTAGCAGCTTTGCCTCCATTTTTCCTGTAGGTGTCTCAAAGATAATGTGGGGGTTGTTGTGCAGATTGCTCTAAAATTTGCTTGCGAATACAAAACACACTTGAATTTTGTCCCAGTCTCAGTGCCAGGAATATGATATGAATATTTATTCAGGGTCAGAAAATGTAAGACCACCACTGTTTCAATTCTGAAACTGGTGGACCACAGTTAGCTTAATGTCTAATTGTCTAGTCACGGCTTAGTAGCTGTAATTTGACACTGCAGAAGAGTCGAGTTATAGACATCTTATGCTCAACATCCCAAATGGTGTGCACTGGACTCTAGTAAGAGCAATACTTAATTTGAAATGACATGATTTTTTCAATTAAACAAGGGACTGATTTTAAATGCTTGCATGCTTGGCTATTTAGTTTTTTTTAGCTAAAGCAATGTTTTAAATGGAGGCACACCGACCCCTACTTTGGAGTACTGCAGAGGGTATGTGAGATTTATTTCATCCTCTTCCTAGTGCCTACATTACCCACTATGCAACTAAGACACTCAGCGACATCACTACGCCACATAAGACTTCATACTGCTTTTTCACATGTAGTAAAAAAAAAATTGGAATTACCCTTTAACTTCTTGCATGTACATGTAGCCTTGAACTCTTAAGATGGATACAATTTCCCAGACATGGCTGATTTAAAAGCCTTTTACAGGGTTCTCATTTGAAATGGCATGGCTGGAAACAGTTGCTGGAGAGAGGGACATTTGAACACCTTCTGCCAAAGCAAGGAAGGATGGGTGGCTGGGATATTCAAAGTCAAATCAAAGGAAATCAAAGACACAGTGTTAACAAAAGGGACTATTTGTGTAAACGTATTGATCTGTGGGTGTTGCATTGTAAACTGTATTTAGGCTGTGGTAATATCTGTGATTACAGAAGCGTTTCTGCTCTATAAATAGATTCCCATAAAACAAGTTTTGTTCCTCGCCTGGTGTGCCCCATCATAAAGAGGAGTACAATAAAAAAAAATGATGGTCTGGTTTTTACATAATCAGTGGCTCCACTTTCATTTGACTTGCTCATCATCAAATGAAATATATTCTGAATGAAAGAAAGCTGGAATCTCTCAAACCAATGAGGGCCATTAGCCGCCTCAGCATTCATACAGCAGGGCTCTGCAAATGAAAGCGTGCTGGAAGTGATTTGTCAATACACCAACTGCCTCTAAAGTGAATTTGTCTCTGTATCCTTTTGGGATAGAGAGGGATTTCTTCACTGACATGGTTCAATAAGAGCAAAGAAAAAGCCTCTGAAACTCATCTCCTCTTGCTTTCATGACTGTAGGTGGAGAAGAACTGATAGGGAAAAGACAAAAGCGGTTGTGCTGATAGAAAGGCTGAAATCACCATAAATTACCTTAGCAACTTACTTCTATCAAGCCTTTGATCCATCATCATGTAATACATTTGTCTGGAGATTTTACATCTTCAATTCTGTTTCCCACAAACTAATCGTTTATTGATCAGTTTCATTGGAAATCCCCAACTGGACAGCAGTATACCCACTTTAGCAAAGGTCATAGACAGAATAGCTGAAGAGATTTCTAAAGAAGGAATCCGATATGTCATCATCCTCCACATTAGATGGTAAGTCAGACTGGTATTGATCACACTGACAGGAACCTCTCTCACGCTCAAGTGAGACAGAGCGGAGTATCTCATTCTTTAGATGTCATGATAGGCATCTATTGTCTTTGAAGCTTATCTTTCTCTACGTATGAATCAATCCGACATAGGTGTAGATGTGTGACCTCAGAGAGAACAGGGGAGCAAGAGAAGAGAGATCATCCAGGCGGCAGGCAGAAAACTTGAAATCTAGGAACTGAGATGGGAGACAGTGACAAAGTGTCAGCTAACAGTCTTTAACTATGCATTAACACTGTGGCAGTAGACAGAAAAATAGATTTCTCTTGTTTCCTGTAGGATACAACAGGAAATTGTGCCAACGGTCTTGGAAAGTCTCATTTATCAAGCCTTAAGATGAAACTTCAGATGTTGAAATCTTTCACACTGGAGACGGTCCAGCATTAACGGGGTTGACCACAGATGATAGGCTAAAAGCCCTGCGTGCAGTTTCTGTTCACTGCAATGTTGTTAGATGCAGTAGATTTGAGGTTGTTACACAGGGTTACGATCTTGTTAGAACAGTATTGCTTACACCTGTTTTTGAATCTACATGTCTGACTGAACACTTTCATTCATGAAATGTGAGGTTGAGGCTAAACAGGTCCTCAGAACATCTGAAGACTTGATTTAAGAAGCCTTAAGTTGTACATTTATGGATGCAAAGTGTCGGTTATTCATCAAAACTACGGTAAATGTATTTCCATTCATGTACATACTGTGAATAAACAAAGAATACCAGTGAGAGATATGTATACTTTGAAACTGAAAACTAATTATTGACCTTGGGAATGGCAGTTGCAGTCTGAAAACAATCTTACCACTATCCTGGAACTGTCCCAAAAAAACAATGTTAACTGCCCTGTAGTGAATGCAAACTGTCCGCAATTCTTCTTTACTCCAAAATAATTTACCAAAGTACTACTGTATTTTTTTACTCTAAACTGTTAGCCGTTAGCTCAATTAGTACTGTTAGCTGAAAGCTATTCACTGCATTACTGTTTGCTATACTGAAAGTATAGATCCCTCTAAAGACAAAAAATCCCTTTTGTCCCAGAGGCATTGCTGGGAAGATCTCTGTTCGCACCATTTTCTATCATCCCAGGGACAGCGGGACCCATTTAGTCTCAAGCCCTGCCTCAAGGACAGCTTAGTTGCTGTTCAGGAGCTTTTGATATTATCACATTATCTTCCTCAGCACATGTAGTTGCTCAGTTGTTACAGATTTGTAGATGTCCAAATTTCCATTTCTCTGAGAAAGTTGAGATTAGAAGTTCATTGTCGATCTTGGAAAGGTAGAAAGTTCCAGAGCAGCTGCTTACTGGACGGTTTAACTATTTTACATTAACATTGCTCCTTGTATTAAAGGACCTACTCAAAAGAGAACTTGCTTTCATCAGTTTAATGTGATTTAGAATTGTTTCTTCCAGATGACTTTTAACATGTATTGCTTTTCTTGTCAGATGCTAAATGGACAGGGCGCTCCGTACTGTCGTATGTGTGTGTGTGTGTGAGTGTGAGTGTGAGTGTGCGTGTGTGTCTGGTTGTGTGTGATATTACTGCGTATATAAACATATACTCAATTGCAACTGTTGGCGTTGGTTCAAAGACATTGCCGTGTCGCCAAGATTGATGAAACATGATGGACCCTCTAGCCTTTTAAACACAAATGGTTTTGGAAAATGAAATGCCTTTTCATAAACAACATTGCTTGAGATTGAATCAGCCACCGGTCTGTGGAAAAAAGGGGAGGGGAGAGGCAGCGGGTGATATGAAAATAAAATATAAGGGGCGGGGGGGCCTGAGGAGCAAGTGGGTGTAAAAAAGAAGATAAAATGAGAAAGTGGCATACAAGGTGGCCTGATGCTTTATCAATATAGCTGTGGACATGTGAGTAAAAAATGACAGTGTGACCAAAAGTAAAAGAGTTATATTAAGATGGATGATCAAAAGGAAAAAAAAATGGGGTTGTTGCACAGGAGAGAGAAGGTGCTTAAAGCTGTGTGGCTGGCAGTAGTATGTGGTGGTGCAAGAGGCTGAGAAAGACCATATCTGGGGAGATGACTGAGGGACTGTGGTCTAATAAGGAGATGCAGCAGAAGCTCACAGATGAGCAGACATACAACACTGGCTGTTTGGTGCTGTAGAGAAAAGGCCTGTAATGCCAGTGAACATTTTTTGTCCCTGTTGTTCTGAAGTGGATTTGTGCAAGCTCACCCATATCTGAAGTTTCATGACCCTTGGATCTTAAGTTATGCATGATGAGTTTTCAATATGTGCATTGGAGCAATAGTAGCATGTTTCCTTCAAAATCTTTGGTGGGTCTTTAGTTCTTTAATTAAGTATTTAATTGCAAAGGCAAACCATCTGAAAGCCATGGCATCACTGTGAAAAAATATAGTATACATTCTATCTAGGCATGGGACAATTTGAAGATTTCATGTCAAGATTGTCCTGGCCAAAATGAAAGATTTTCAGGTAAAATATGCTTAAAAGTACTAAAACACACGTGTTTCCCTGCCCTACATTTTGATATTAAACAAAATTAAGAAATATTTTTATTACATCACAGACATGTCACACATCTTGTTAAAAGAATTAAAAATAAATCAGGAAATCAAATAGCATTTCATGTTATCAAGCTTGACAGCTCCATAAAGTCACTTATTGTGAGCATATTCATGATTAATCCCAGGAAAGTCAGGAGGGTTGGAAAGTGTGCTTATGGACAACAATATTGTTTCCTGACTGAGTAAAGTCTACTTTCCATCAATGTGGTTCTCAAATGGGTCACCTGTCAGCTCGTCACCAAACCGAAGAATTGGATGCACCACAAATGATCAGAGCAATGACAGTAAATGAAACAGAATTATGCTGTGTGCTGCTCTTAACTGAATGCGATTCAGGTTCCTAAGGTACTTTCAGCAAGCAAGTGGCTGCAGTGGCGAGGAGAGAGGGAGAGAGGAGGCGGCTTCCATTCTTGTGAACGCCTGCGGCTGTCTGTCGCTGCTGTCTGAGTTGATGATTGTTGAGCTTTTCTCACCTTGTGTGATCACCTTGTTACATGAGCTTTTTCTGCTGAGTACCTTCAATTAAACACGTGTGAACAGACGTCAATCAACAAAGAACAGTTTGGAGCAACATTTGCCTCAAAGGTTGATATCTGTTCTGGGCCAATAAACAGTGTTTGTTATATGATAAATGTTTTCTCAACTACATTTAGATATAACCTGATCTGTTTAGCTGCATGACGATAAGAGAGTAGGTGGATTGCAGCAGCCTTGCATCTGGTACATTTTGTTAAATTCAATCGGAATATTCAGTAGCATTGTGTTGTTATCAAGGATGCAAGATTAAAGGAGATAAAAGGATAATGATAAAATGGCTTTGTTAGCAGTAATGCTGTGGTAATACCTTTTGTGGATGGTACCTGAGACACACAGGTTCTTGACACACAGATCTTGCTTGGCGACAGCTCATGTCTCATTTGTATCAGTCTTAAATCTTGTTATTTTTATGACTGTTTTTTTTCTGCTGCACACAGTGAGACAGCACAGGGGGCCTGTTGGAAACATCCAGAATAAAGTCAGAAACACAGAGATGGTTGACGAGATAAAAGAAACCTATGTGCTTGATACAAAGTTCGGAGATGATAAAAGTGAAGTGAAGAAGCTTCTCGCTGCAGGAGTGCTCTAGTTTCTTCTTGCGATGAAGAAAAGAGAGAATGAGTCTTTCATATTGTAGCTGTGAGGGCTCGTCCTCCAGCAGCCGTGATTGTTGATTTTGTCTCCTTCTTCGTCTGGCAGTCCCTCTGGCTGTCCTTTGGGAAAAGTATTAGAAACTGTCTGCTTCCCTTTCTGGGGGCGTTAAGGTCACGCTGGTTGGTTCATGGTTCTCAGGCCAGTCTAAGCACCTGATGACTCAGTATCCTGTGTCTTTTGATGTATTCCAGCTATACTCCCACACTAAATTTCTGTCAACAGATCCGCTCATAAAATAGAAAACAGACAAAATAGCTTTTACAAACCACAGGTGACTTTTTCTGGACGTCAGTCTCAATAGTTAGGCTGCAGTGAAGTTTTCTCAACTTAACCTCCTCAATTAACATTAGAGTACAATTGAGCATTCGCATCCCCCGAATTGTGAGGGTTCCTGAAGATTCCCCATTCCCAGCTCAAATGCTATCCGTTGAGGAGGAAATAGGGATGCATGGTAAGGATTTCTTCAGCTGATACTGATAATTTTCTTGTTTCTAAATTAAAATTAAAATTAAGATAAGATAATTTCCCCCTGGGATTATTAAAGTATTTCTGTTTCTGATTCTAATTCTGAAACACATCTGTGTGCATACCAAAGGCTACGATGTAGTGCGCAAAGATGGATGATTTGATATGTTCTTGGTGAGGGATCAATAAAGTTTTATCTAATCTTTATAAGATTTCTTGTGTGTCAACTGAGAGTTTTTTTTTTTGTTTTTTTTTCTTCAAACCAATTGTGAAGGTGCATAGTGTCACCTACTATCGCAGTGAGGAGGTGCTGTGCTTGTTAAGTCAATGAAAGCAGTTTGGCTTGGTACTGATTCTGGGAATTTATCCGCCAGATACATATAGTGCATCCCTAGGACAAAAGTAAAGTAAAATGGATACATGTCAGTAGTAGACATTAAGCTTTACAAGAGCAGCTAAATGAACCCCTCAGCAACACTATGGACTATATGGGATGTGCCTGAAGTTAGTAACAGATCATTACCTCCTCAGAGATCCTCCTACTGATGTACATCTAATGTTGTAAAATGACTCAACTGACCGGCTATGTTAGAATGAACGCCGTACTGTTGGAGTGACTGATTAAGCATTCAATATGGATTTTAGAGAGGAGGGGAAAATGATCGTCTTTAGATGGATTTGCAGTAAGACCTCACTGAAAGTGTAAGTGTGAGCAGTGATTTGAGGTGTTCTATGAATTTTAAAACCACGTGCATTTCAGTTCATCAAGCACCTAATGACAACGCGACAGTTTATACATTTAAGAGACCTTGACTTTCAGTTTGTGTAATTATGAGCTTAATGATCTGTGCTGTTACTTAAACTTAATATTCTCACTATATCATCGCACCTCCCTCCCCCATCTCTCAGTATTTCTCTTCACACTTTTCCCCTCTCCATTATACTTTACAGCAGTGGTTTGAAATAAATGGGCATGTGGGGAAACTGAGTTTCTTGGCCGAGCGTGTTTGTCCGTGCGAGTGCAGACAGAGGAGGTCTGGACAGCACACCAGCAGAAACTGTGTCCCCTATGTAATATATTGAAAAGAAATTAATGACACCACCATAGTCATCTCAGAAAGGTCTGAACAAATAGCTTGTTTAACAGCAAACCAGACACCCTTTACCTCAGCAAGCACCGACTGTGCTGCCCTGCTGAGATCATTGAACACTGGCATCAACTGCCGATAGTTGACCTCAGCGGTGTGCTGTGTGTGTTTGTGTGTGTCGGCATGTGTCTGCATGTTTATTTGAATCTTTTATTTCGCTCCACGTACATTCAACCTCCCTCAATGAATTGTGGTCATCAACAGAAAAGCAGCCTTTTATTGTGCTCCCCTGGCTCCCAGCTGATATTTTCTGTGAGTGAAAATGGCACCTCTGGCTGAGGACGCTATTGTGTCGCTGTGTTGGCGTCTTTGTTGCCAAAATGATGGATTATACTGGAAACAGGAGGAAAGGACCTTTCAGAAATAACGGCCTGTTTATCAGGAAACAGTGGCTGCAAATGTTGGATTGACTGATTTGCATGATGGATGAGTCTATGTTTGGACTTGGGTATTCATTTCATTTCTGTTTGTTTACATGTACGCTAATATCCTGTCACTGCTCGGCATACTGAGGTGGCCCGTCTCCAAACTGCGTCATGTAAGCGAATCCTGTTTATTGTAAGGCAGAGGAGCCAAACACAGGAATAAATGAGGCCGGTTTTACCTTGGACGTCCTGTCATTGGTGTGGTTTACTGCAGTCATAATTATCTGCAAATCATTACAATTAATTAATAAATCGGTATTTTAAATTTACCTGGTATATTGCAAAATAGTCAGACATGTGAACCAAAATCTCTGCATTTTTTTTTTAACAGCTCTTCCTCTTGTGTCAAACATTGTCAAGGCTCCAGTTGAAATGCCCAATTAAATAGCATTTTAGGTGTGGATTCCGGAGACCCATCTAGCAGAGACATTAGGGATTATCTAAATGACCTAAACTGTACTGTGAGCTGTTATCAGCTCTCATTAAAACACCCTCGCAACCTCGTCTGTTGTAGAGGTGCTGCATTTGGGGAAAAGTCTGACTGAATAAGTTGCCGGTCTTGTAAAATGAATGCCTCAAGTGCAGCAGTTTCTGTGTTACAAGTGTTTTAATTACTTGCACCCATATTCTCATATTGTACAGATAGATGTAGCGCTGGTGTTATAAATCAGTGGAGGGATGGAATGGATGCTGAAAGCAGCAGGGAGAGTGCGAGCGGTATGGTGGATGATGGGGATGCAATGATGGGGCTGTACCAGAAAGGAATAGACAGGCTTATTAGAGTTAAGTGCTTTCTGTCATATTATGCTGTATACACTTAGCCAGTCAAACCCTGCATGAAATCTGTTCAGTTGCCGCTGTAATCATCTCCATGGAGGTCAATCATGCAATCCATCAGGCTGACCAACGCTTAATCATGCATATGCGGCACAGTCGACATTACAGCAGATTACAGTACACCGTAAAACCGGCCATAAAACTCCCGACACATAAACATAAATGCACTTTGAGACTTGAGAATAATGGTCAATGTACTTCAGCTCTCTCTGTGTTATACGTGAAAAATGTATTCAGAGATCTTGAGAGTGTGTTCACAAGTTCTCTGTCATTTTTTCAGGCAAAAGTTATTAACATTTGCTGGTTCCAGTGCAGATTTTCGTTAAAGATCTTCAAGGCCTGGTGTTGCAATGAACCCAGAGCCTCTTCATTTGCACTGATAAAGGAAGAAAAACTGTGAATTCTTACACACATACTCAGTACACCTCAAACATCTCTAAATGTTTTGAAACCTGCATTTTCCCTTTGACTTGTGTTCAGTGCAGGAACCTTGATTCTTCAGTGTCAGTGCTGGCTCAAAACTGTGTGCCGTGCCTTGAAGTTTTTAAACACCTTTACCAGCCTAAAAGTTTCTCTGTGCCTCAGAGGGAAGACGATTTTTTTCCTTCCAAATCCTGATTTGGATGCCTGAACCTGCCATACCAATTACCAGTGCATTTTCGCATAATTTTTTTACGATTATTGTATTAACCCTGTCAGGGTGTTATGTTATTAATATGCTTGATGTTATGCAACTTGATTACCAATCTCTCTATAAAAGCAAGGAATCTGTGTGTGTGTGTGTGTCTGTCTGTCTGTCTGTCTGTCTGTCTGTCTGTCTGTCTGTCTGTCTGTGCCTCAAATATCTCTGCGGATCAGGATCAGAATGACCTGAGAGTTTCAACATGGCTGCCGTTTGGTTCAGTGGTGTGCAACTTCGCATTTGTTTGGACTGCAATGATACCGTGAATAAATTATTTCATAAATGCTTTACAAATTCGGGAGCATTGTCCACCGGAGCCACCACAGTCACATGCACACCAGAGCCAATCACTGCAGAGCTCAAGCCTACGACACACATTAAGAAACAAGCGGATTTGTACCTGCGGCGGCGTGAGCTGGACCGGGAGTTAGCCGGTGGTTCGGCCCCATTCTGTTCTGTGCATCTAAACTGCCTGTTGTGGATTAATGGGACTAAACCAGACCGGACCGAGTATGTTCGGGTCTGAGGAGAGCGGATTTATACCTGCAGCGGCGTGAGCTGGACCGGGATTTTGCCGGCGGTTCGGTCCAGTTCTGTTCTGTGCATGAAGTAAACTGACTGATTTTATGTTGTTTTTTTTGTGATTTTAGGTCCATTGTGTTAATACAAAATGAAAAAATAACTGTACAGTCACACGTGTGAGGTTGTGCTGAAAATAATCACACCAAGTAAATAGTTTTTAAGGTGAAATATAATGGCAAAATCAAAAATAGTCAAAAACTACCAATTATACCCTGGAATACCGGATTTCATAACAAACCTAAATATCCCTGACGTCCCACCTTCAAACACAGCATCATTTGGCCATCCATGAAAATGCTTCTTAACCTCCCACTTTTCTATAGAAACAAATTTCCAACGGGCACTGCACTAGTTGTAGAAAAATGTCAATTGTGCAGCAAAAACTTAAAGTTTGGGATGCTGTTGGGATGTAGCAGGTTCTCGTATCAAATGAACGATATTGCATTGTCGTATCGATTCATTTACTCACGTATAGGTCTACACAATATGTAGTTTTAGCATCATTTTTGCTGTGTGCAGATGTGCTATAATCACACTGCAGGACAAGAAAGAATATCAAGTTATCGGAACAAACTCAAACTGTCCCGCTACAACTTTTTTGCTGCTTTGCACAAAAGCAAAACACAGTTCTCAGATGTGTGTCGCAGATAACATAATAGTCTGATTTAAGGGTTCTTAACGGTCCTGCTTTGGTTGTTTGATAAAATGCACTGCCCTAGAAAATCAACTCCATCATAAAGCTATTGAAGTTATCTGGAGGAAATTCCTGTATTAATTCAATTTGCGAAATATATCACAGAAAACTATACTATGTCACATTTTGCGCAGCCCTCCTTGCTGGTACCGATTCCATCATTTTAAGCAGCATTTAAGGCATTTCCAACACTGGTGTTGATATCCAAACAAGTCATACAGTCAGAGAGAGTGAAGATGTGCTTCCTGCACATAGTTCAGTTATAAAATCCCAGCTCACCCAGAGCGTCTCTCCTGCTGGGCTGCTGACAGCTCTGTCAGCCAAAAAGTCGATCACGTTGGTTGGCAGTAGAAGTGGTTTTACCACCGTCTTGTTCAAAATTGGTTTAGCTGACTTCACTGACAGTTGACAGGGCATCGGAGCAGCCAACACACAAGAGTCATGCTGCCTCACGCTGCCCTCCTTCTCTGTCCTCCTTCTTTGCTTCCATCAGTTTGTTTTTTGGAGATTCTGAGACCTTTTTTTCTGCTGATCAACTAATCTATTAATAAAATCATAGTTTCAACATTTGAAACAAAGCTGTCTTAGAACTGCTGGGACATTGGAAATAGCGGATCCCTCGAGGTACTTTGGCAACCCTCACACTTTTTGTTCCATCAGTCACAAACAAACACACCAGCCAGGACAGCTGTGTTGCACTCAGCATGCTTTGTAACTGAGGGTTGAGAAGCTGATTGAGTTCCTGTCCAGCAATGTTAAATCTCCTCGACTTGATTTTTCATGGTGTGATGCTGAGTTCTGCGTTCTGTCACCCACTATTACACTGCGACTATTCATTCACATACATTGACTCTGTCAACATGCAGGCAGACACATTTCGAACGCTGCAGGTTGTATTTTTTTTCTGCGGTCTGATGTGAGTCAGAGCACAACAAATAACGTGGATATCGAATGCTGAAAATCTGAATTACTGTAGATTTTGTAAATATGCTGGCTGAATGACACTTTCTTTATTCATTACAATAAGTTTGAAATGTAAGCACATATGTAGGCACTTTGTCTGCCTCCATGTAATGTTTTCTTTAAAAATTTGATATCACTGATGAACTGTATGATTGACTTTTTTTCCACTATAGTAAGTTTTATATCTAGAGCTTAACGATCACTTGATAGACAGCAAAATTATCAACAGCAATGTCAAAAGTCAACTGAGTCTAGATTGACACTACAAAGAACAGACTAAGGACAATCTACTGACAGAGACAGTGACTGACAGCTACAATTGCAGGAATATTGACAGATTGATTGATACAAAGTGCCTGCAAGTAGTTGGGAAAACATGACTGATAAAGTTCAAGAAAAGTATCTATGTCTGAAGGTGACTGAATGCAAACACAGCAAGTGAGAAACATCACCAGACACTTTCCTTACAGCAGTAGTGTATGACATGACGTTGCAGATTTTGTGCAACCGGTGCTGCCAAAATCTTTGGATTTTGGCAGCTCAGAGTGAAAGCCCAAGGTCGCTTTTGAAAGCTTTCGAGAACTTCATTAGACTGAAAACCTGTGGTGGCATCGTTTCGATTAAATGTTGCTTTTTCGGTGTTTGCTGGAGGTGGTGAGGTAAGTCGACTTGTCAGCTTGTTTAGACAGAGTCCTGTCTCACTGCTGTAGCCGTTTTCTTTCTGTCTTCAGTTTCGATTTCTCACTTCCTTGCACTGAGCAGATTTCCCAAGAGCACCATTGCCTGGGACCTGAATTTAATTTGAACAAACAGGAGGAATCTTGCGGCGTCTCTTGCTCATAACACGCAAGACAGTTGCTTTCCTGCACAAAATTGCTTGCAAGTGCAGCATTAATGAGCACACACTTTCCATGTATCACCCTGCAAGACGCAGCAACTACCCAACTCATTGCAGATGGACAGAAATAGACTCACAGACTGTATTTAGAGCTAATGTCTCTCAAGGCTGCCGTGACAGGTGGTTCTGTACGACTCAGTTACATCCCACTAATTCAGAATACCGACAGCATGCCGAAGATTGTGGGAGAGGGGTAAGGCGGTCACCTGGCTGGCCATGTATTTGCATACGTCCTTGCACTTGAAAATGAAAGCAGGATTCCTTCAATAAAACAAAAGCCTCTTGATCCTCTTGTTATACCTGCTTCCTGTTTGATATGCAAACAGTATGTTTCCAGACTGTATTGACTGTGGTCGCATGCTGCAGAGCCATTGTTTGACACAGCTCACAGCCAGCTCCATTGGAGGCAGAGAGACGATGGAAGTTGTCTCAGGTTGATCAGCGGTGTGTCGATGGACTGTGACAGAGGTCTACTGTAGACTCTACTATGTTTATTCAGCGGGGTTGACAATTCTGTTCATCATTAGTATGAAACATTACTGTGAATACCTGCTCTGCAATTGCTGTGACTCTAAAGTGGGAAATTGTGGAAGTCGGAATTTCAGTTTTAATGTGTCTTTGTATAGTTATCATGTTGGACTCAACCTACAGTCACACCTGGACCTGAGTGTTCTAGTAACAGTGTCTCTACTGTTGACCAAAGGAAAGCTTCATGGAAGCATTTATTCAACAACATTTTATGGTCCCTCACTTTAAACGGATCCCTCCACAGTACTTTTTGGATATTGAACCGCTGGACTTGAATACTGTGAATACGTGCTAAACTGTGTTGTAGCACAGTCTGTGGAAAACTGTTAAATAGATTTGCCACGGTCACAAAATGTTTCCATAAGCTAATTCACTTGTGACAGCACCGTGCTTTTCACAAGAATAAACACTTGCTGTATTGATTTACTGCTCATTTCCTACTTCTGAAGCTTCACATTAAAACCATTTAACATGAAACATGACACGAGTCGACATTGTTTTATTGTGAAGTCGGCTAGTCACAGGAAATGCTATGTGTTCAGTGAGTTTAGCACTTACTGCAATCATTCATCAAAAATGCGTCTGCAGAGCGAAACAACGGTCATTTTCGGCACCTGTTGATAGTGGATCAGTTTGAAATGTGTCAGGGAGTTTTACACAGTTTGTGTTAGCAGTGGAACAAGGAGCAGCCTCAGTAAGCTGTTAGATGAAGAGCTACAGGTGACAGGCTGCACATCTCCAACTTTACCAGGTTCCCTGTTAGAATCTGGTTTAAATCTGAATATTGCCAAATAGGTGCTGTTACTTTTTGCTTTGACAACGTATACTCCGCCATTATCTCTTCATTACCCTTTACTCTGTTTACTCTGTACTCTGCTGTATACAGTACACAAAATACAGTATATTATTTAGGAAAAAAAAGTTTTGGTATCGTTGTTTGTATAAAATATTAAACTAAGATGCATATAAGACGTTTTTGCTGTAGGTTAGATTAAAAATGGAAAAACACATTTTATAGACAAACTGTCTGATTGAATAGGTTACAGTAAGGTTTCATACCTATGGCAGCTGACGACAGGGATGTAAAAATGCATTCAAGTGAAATGTGCAGGAGGATTTTTCACTTTCATTTATATCCATTGGTGATCTTGAGGGTCATTCAATCATGCTGTCATGTTTTCAATCTCAGTAAGTCTCTATTTCAGTCAAAGCTCACTTTCTGATGGGAACAGAAAGAAAACATTTCTTGGTCTTTGTTTGTATAAATTCTCTTTCACTTGGAGAATGGCATGGCTTTAAATTCTCTGTTTTACCTAATGGCCTGTATTTAACTGTGTTTAAAACCGCAGGCAATCGTGTAAATTAACATCTCATTTCATCCTATTCTGATAAATTCTTGTTGTGTGTAAATTCTTGCAGTTTTTCCTCCAGACGTGACTCAGACTGATCCAGCTTCAAATATTTGAGAGGCTGCATGAGTGTCACTGTCAACCTTAGTCCTACCAAATACTAATAATTGCCTGTCTGTCTGTCTTCTCTCTGCAGTATGAGTTCAAGGTGAAGAACATCAAGAAGAAAAAAGTCAACATCGTGGTGTCTGTGGACGGCGTGAAAGTCAACTTGAGGAAAAAGAAAAAAGTGAGTGGCCTTTTTTAATTGAACTTTATGTCTTACTTAAAAAAGAGGGGTCTTCTTCTTCAGCACTTTGGTGTCATTTCAAATCAGTAGCAGGGGATTTTGATTCTATGGCTGTCAAGAAGACCAGTCTGAATATTTTTGTTCTAACGTGAAAATGTCAGTTTTAGTAT
>CAEMYA010000097.1:2006869-2025455 GCA_903131615.1 Diplodus sargus | reverse complement strand
TCACAGTTTTTCTCCATGTCTTATTTACACCTGGCTTGCCTTATCTCAAGAGTGACAGTGGCTGAGGTTTTTTGGTATTGTAGTTTTGGCCGTCCGCCAAGTTGAACTAATTAAAACTGATTGTAATTAAATACACATGACATTAACATCATTAAAAGAAGAACCGAAATGGGAATTTACTGTGAGGAAAGTGAAGGAACAAGTGATTCCTCTCACTTTGCCTTACTTAGTGTCCTCAGGTTCATTGAGATCAGACTGTCTGTCTATGGATAAATCATTTTGAGTCCAGGCCAGCTTTCCACTGGTCAATGTCAGGATTGATATAAATCTTTAAGCCATGGAAACCTCTTCTTTTCTTCTCTGAAAACAAACTCTGAGAAAGTAGATTTGATGGAAGTGATTTGAATGAACACCCCTTCTGGGTTGTGATTGGATAAATATTGAAGCAATCATTGTCGGCTCACTGTCAAATTAATTGGCTGGCATCAAAAACGCTGGTCGATAGAAGGATGTTCTGCCTCCACCTGTTTTCTTGTCTCATTTGGCTCCCTGGCTAGAAAGCTTAAATGTCAAGTGTGACGGTCAGCCCTCCATTTACATCTCTGAGTAGGTCAGAGCCATTGACAGATGAGGGAGATGAGTGATTGAATGATTGAGTCAACAAAGGTCTGTGGAGATGGAAATCAATTAAAAGCCGTTTCTGTGTCCTCATGTGCTGACATTTTGATTGCGACATTAAACAGAACGTTTTAGTCATCTGGACAGACAAAAGGTAAAAATGTAAATAAATGTCAAGTAAATATAATCTGATTCCGTTAGCTATTGATTATGATACAGGGGTTTTATCTGTATGCATTAAGAAGCATTCATTTTACTAACAGTTTTGTTTTTGGTGTTATTTCCACAGAAGAAGGAGTGGACGTGGGATGAGAGCAAGATGATGGTCATGCAGGATCCCATTTACAGGTAAGCTAGCTGCAAGCTTTATTTTGCACATAACATTTCCTTTCTGTAGCCCAGCTTGAAATGCTAATTCATTTTGTCTGTTATTCAAACTGAGCTGACTTCAGTCCTTATGGCTTGTTGGGCCTTTTCCAACACATTTCAATCCAAACTTAATTAAATGCACTGTGGTGACTCAGGAAATGAGAATCTTTTGTCTCTGTCACTGCAGGGCGTTGACATTTGGGAGAAAAAGGGATATAGTAGCTTGTCGATGATAACTTGTCTGACTCCAGAAGAGAGCAGTACAAAGGTTTCAGAGAAAATAAATGAGTTAATAAGAAGTGTTGATGCATAAATACGATGTATTGGAGAGTAGATGACAACTGATAACATGGAATACAGAACTGTGAGGAAAGTCTGTAGAGTAAGAGGTGGGTGTGTGAGTACGGCTGAACAACATGTTCAGTTCTATTTATGAATTGGATTTTGAGAAAAGGCAAAATACGAAAAGATGCAATTAAGGCATTTTGAAAAATATATAATTTAATAATTTAATAAATGAGCCAAGCAATGATGAGAAGAACAATACTGGTATTTCAGAGAAATATAGATTCAAAGTTCTGTCTTCCAACTATTTTAGAACATTACCGACTCCACTCTTTGTTGATCACTAATTAAACTAAATTTAACACCTCAGCTCAACTCTTGTTGTTTGGACCTGGGACTTAGTTGACCCATTATCCCTATCAACTTTACAGTGTGATGTCATATCCACATCATACAACATGATGATAGGCTTTTAAACAAAAAAACTTGGAGCAGAGCTAAGCTAGCAGTTCCCCCTGAATCTACTTATTATGCTAAGCTACAGTATGTGAACCATGGCCAGAGTCCAGCTCTCTCCTGTACTCCCAGATATTAGATTATTTTCAGTTTTCTCATCTCGCTCTGTTTTGAAAGAAACCAAATGAGTTCATTTGCAAAAAAAGTTGAACTTCTTTTACATTACATTCCTACAGAGGGGAATTTATCATGCTGCATTTGGCTCATGAAGACCATCTCGCTATGCTGGTTGGATAATATTTGCGATCTTTGCTACCTAACTAGTTGCTCCTGTCCAAACCAAGTTATATTTCTTCATGTTATCACTATAATTATTTTGATGCTTGCCTGATAAACGTGAGAAAACTCATAACATAAAACCCTGTATCTTACAATAGTAATGGCAGTGTATTGCTTGTGAACAACTTTTCCTAACTTTGCTAGCTAGCTGGCAGTAGCTGCAATTTTCCTTGCTATCCTGCTACAGATAAAAGCTAGCAGTCTTCATTTGATATCTTATCTGTATATCTTGAATTCATTTAAGGGAGCATCCTTTGTCATATTCATTTTTTAAATATATTTTGGTAAGTTTATTCCATTGCCTTCTCTTGCATAGTAAATGTTTTGGACTCTGCCTCACCTCTTACTTCCTATTTCATGAACAAAATAGTTTTATGTGAACGTGTTAACTGTAGGCCGGCTTAAAGGGCTAACAAGAAGGCAAAGTCAGACTGACAAATGAAAAGTACAGTATAGAAAACCCTGTTTAGCTATAAGATCAGAATTAGGATTTCTGTACGTAACAAGGTTCGTTCTGATGTTGGGGAAACAGAACAAATATTGTCAATGGAGAGTCCTCATGGGAGTAGAAATAACAGGAATAGTGTGTGTGAGAGAGTGAGTGTATGTTAGTGATATGTGGCTTGTCTACACTGTTACTGTAGCCATAAGGTGCAGTTCATTCAGTCCATTTCCTGCAGGGGTCCAACTCTGTGATTTGAACTCGTACTGCAGTGCATTGTCGTCAGTTCAGACGGTACAGAGTGCAGAGAATCGACTTGTGTGAACTGTTGGCTCAGACGGATTTGTTGAGGAATGAGAGGAATATTTTAAGATGTCTACACTATTCTCCTTTTTCTCATGGACACACACATTCGTATATGCAGTCACATAGTTTGGTCAAAACCAGTGATGGATGCACAGCCAAACTAGTAAGGAAGACTCATAATCTCACACACAGTTTATATTCTGTGTTTAAGGCCTCATATTTGATCCTCTCTTTTTTCCTAACCATTTCTCTCTCTCTCACACACACACACTCCCACACACACACACACACACACACACACACACAGGCACACACACACTCCCAGGTGGCCTCAGCTCAGAAGTGCATCCAGGAACCCAGTTGGGGCTCTGGGCTTTGGAAATGATTCTGTCAGAAAGATGGATTTTGCTCGTCTGTTTGTGTAAGCATCTCTGAGCTGAGACATTTTCAAAGATTTTGTTTGGTTGGAGATTCCTCAGCTTGTCCTGCTCATCTGAACCACGTGAACAATTTTTTGATATTACAGTCACAAAGTTTCCCAGCAGGAGCTGGCTGGGTTGCGGAACAAGAAGCAGAGTACAATGGATAAACCTCATCGATCAGCCACTGTCATCCTCTGATCTGAGAGTGACAGATCCTGAATGCATCTTGTCTTTTCAAGATAGCAGTCCAACAGTAGCCTCACTTAGAGATCTGATCTTTGCCTTGTGAAATGGCATCGCAGCTCTTTATACCGAAACTTTAAAATTAGATATTCTTTTAATTTTATCTGAAGTGAAGGCTGGGAATAGAAGGTATTTTTGATAAAATTCTGACTCTCCTCACAATAATTGCCTTTGAATTGCCCAGTTTGTTCCTAATAGTCTCAGCCATTTGAAGGTGACTCACTACTTAAAAGTGTCAGTAGAATTTTAGACGCAGTAAAAGTGCATGTTATTTAAAAGATTCAGATTTAAAAGGTTCAAATTCCTTTGAGTTTATCTTAATCATTAACTTTCTAAAAATATGGATTTACCTTCACACTGGAACGTTGCAGTCAACATGAAAGTACCTGCTTTCTTCCTAACAGCCAGCAGGGGGCTATTTGATTGGATTAAAAAAATAAGTCCTTTTGTGTATAAGCTTATGAGAAAATGACCCTACTTCTCACTTGATGTAATACCTCAGTGAATGGTTTCCTAATGAGTTAATGGAATTTTGGAAATGATGCTCCCATTTAGAGCAAAAAAGACGATAAAGCTGGCCTTGCTTTAGGAAGTGGCTACCTTGTAAAATAGCTAGTACCAAGTTGCGACCATGTTGTGTTCTCGGGTTCTCAGTCAGATCCAATCGGGATATCCTACCCTGTACTACCCTCTAGTCTAATTACGAGCTTCGAAATGGTAGCATACAAATTAATCAGTGACGTCATGGTCTTAATACAACACATGTTGTATGCACATTGAAAGCGTGATTGAGTTTCTTTGATGAGACTGAACAGATTTACGTGACATGTAGTTTTGTTGGAGGTGTTTTGTCAAGGCAACAAACCCATCGTAGATGTGACTGCCACAGCCCAGCTGTTAGCTGCAGCTCCCCATGGAAACGTAAAAAAGAAAAGAAAAGAGAGACTTCTGAACCCTTTTATAAAGTTTATAAATGTTGGAACTGATTCTAATGCAGAACAGGTTTTTAATTCCCAGCTCTACCAGATGCAGGTGTTAATTCAGCGGAACTGCTGCTGTGAACAGCTGTGAGTCATACCAGATGAAAGTAGCAGTATCTTGACCTTGTTCTATTATCAGTCATTGTATCCTCTGCTGGCTTTGACTGATAAATTGATTTGATAATCGGCCACATTCTTAGAATAATGCATGCTGTGTTTTCAGCTCTGTAGTTACCTCGGCTCACTTGATAACCAGTTTTGGGGACTGTTAATTTGTTATTAGTGTGCAAGGAGGGTAGCTTTTATCTCTCATCACATATCTGAATTATATTTGAGCAGTGACCCCATGCAGTGTGCTGTCGAGTTATGAATGAGCAGAGAGATTAGACTGTGCACGTGGAGACAGACTAGGCATATGTATCAGCCTCATGGTAAAAGTGTAAATTAGAAGGCTGCTGAAAATCCCCAAGTGAGGAAAATGCTGTGAATGAATCCCTTTTGGTGATAACGTTTGAATTAATGTTCTTCATAAGACAAAGTGATACATGCGATATGTTCACATCTTGGTTTTCAAAAGCAGGGAGCAAAGTGTACATCAGAGAACTGTTTTAAATGATCCAGTGTGTGCTTTTCAGTTTCACAGCGGCTGGATGTGGAGTGTCTAAATCATTAGGGAGGATTTGGACGGGCGCTTTACATTTACTCTGTGCATTCCTTTTCATCTTCAGCTGCTTTGTAGCTGGAGCTGCTGGCTCATTGCCACTGAGGCTGTCCACCACCTCATACTGTATGCAGCATCAGCGCTGGCGGGGTGACATGCAGCCATTGCACTCAATCGCATTTACACGCTTTCTTTTAGTCATATCTAAGGACATTTCCCAATTTCCCAAGCCCAAGCCCTGTATATCTGATGTAGCCCATGGGACAAAATATCTTCACTGTGAGGGCTTAAAACTGTGTTTGTGAGGAGTGAACAGCAAAGCAAACATGTACAAACATCAACATGCAAAACAAAAAAGGCTTCTCAGTAACCACACACTCACACATATTTATTCAGACAGTCAAGTGTGCACACACACTTTAGTGATTTATACTGTCCTACAGAATGAGCCACATGGACATAGAGAAGCAAACTGCAAGATGGTTGACATGTCTTCAGCATCACGTACAGTCCCATGCTGCAGTAGAAACATTTATACTGTCACCACCACTTTCTTGAATAAAGTCGAGTCGATGTCAGTGAAGGCATGGCTGAGGCTGCTTTAGCTAGACGTAGCTGTCTGACACCACCTCCCATCTGAATACCACTACCACTGATAATAATGATCCTACAAAGCGGCAGAGAACTTTGCAAAAGCTAAGTCAGAAAGTGCTTCATATTAGACTATAAATTAAAAGACCAAAAAACATAAGACAGAATATGCCCTAATCAGCAACCCCTACCCAGTAGCACATGCAAACAACATGATGCACCATATGAGCAGTATACTGATAAATGAGACCAGACTGAGAGTGGCCGCTGGCCATGGTGCAGATTCTGCTGCTGGGAGCAGAACAGACCCAAACAGAGCTGTCTCTCTTTTTTCTCTTTTTTCCTCTTTGTGACCCACTCTCAGAAGAGGGAGGATGTAGGCTAAATAAAGTAAATGAGCAATTGAAAGAACAAAGAAATTGTTCAGAGCTTTGGTGTTTATTGTTGAATTAGGCAGCAAAAGAGGTCTGAACATTTGAGCAAGTTTAAACTTCGAGCATTCGTCGCATCGTAACATGAACTGTGACACAACAGTAGTCTCGTGTTTGGAGTCCACAGTCCCAGGATTTAAACTGTTTCAGTGCTCTTTACATGAGTAGTAAAGCATGGAACTGAAGGGGCGCTCACTGCATGCACCTGTCGCTCAAATGCACAGCAGCGCTCGGGCCAGCATGGAGAGGAAAGGGCATCGGTAACGGTGATTCCTCTCAGAAAGGCAAGGGCTTCAGCAGTGTAAATAAACGTATGGATACCACTTACTCACAGTGAGCCTCATGACTATGAATCTGCTTGTGTGAGTGTAGTGTGTGTGTGTATGTTTATGACTGAGAGACAGAGAGAGAGACAGAAAGAGGGAAAAGAAAGTGGAAAGTGAACTATTGCACATATGTTTTTGTATTGTTTCCCGTAAGTTATTAACAGCTTAGTCCAACTCTGAACACTGCTTTGTCAGTCACTGACCTGCCCGCCCACACCCGTGGTATTTTCTGTTAAAGCTGACCCAAACCCACCTGACCCACAATTACTTCAGATTTGATGCCTGAAAAGAAGCAACAGTGATGGCACCAGCATCCATCTGAAAAGTTCACAGAGTGGCTGCACACAATGTAGAAGGACTGCGTCATAGGCTCTCTCCTCATTGAGAGCACTTAAAAAGAGATGCTGGCGATGAAAACTAAAATGATAAATGGACACAGGGCCGAAGTGTATTTCATTAACATTGTGCATTTCAGTAACACAGACAACACATATCGACTGGCCCCAACCTAATCCAGTGTCCACATTGTGTTTTTGGAGGCACAAAAGTGCTGGTGGTGTGCTCGGGAGCGCTGCGAAGAAGCTGCGCATGCATCCTGTCTCTAGCCTGGAAACCGCTGTTTTATGATTAACACTGCTCCTTTGTAATATTATAAATTCAAGAGATTTTGAGCTCAAAGCACTTGGATCGGCCTCACACGAAGCGGCTACGCTGGCCCTCAGAAAAAAACGCTGTGTGGCCCCCAATTTAAGCCAGAAATCCACAGCCTTCAAAAATGTTCAAGAAAAGAAAATGTGAGTGCTACATTAAACATTTCTGCTTTGAACAAATGTCTTTATTCAGATCATGGCATATAGTGTCTGTCCAGACTAGAGTTGGCAACAATATGTACTGTAAAATATGTCCTCAAATAACATTGAAACAAGCTCACCACAGTTAATAACAGACCTTTTGTCAGAAGCCACGTGGGTAATCAGGCTGCTCAAACTGCAAGACAGCGGGCCAGAATTCCTGACAGTCCATTCAACAGTTTCATTAATTGTTTGGCCGATTAATCCGGTGCCACAGCTCCCCTTAAACTGTACTTGAAATGAAAATCTGTCTTCTGAAAATTTGGCCTGAGGGCAACCAATTAAGTGTTTAAATAGTTAGACGCAGGGTCTGCCCAGTTTAAATCAAACCAAAATGCAGAGCAATAAAAAAGATAAAGATGACTCAAGAAAAATCCAGCACGAATGCTTCCTCAAAAATGTCAGAGATTATACAGTGAAGAGAACTGTGGCGGCTGTCAAATGGCCATGAAGTCACGTTGCACATAGCTGTGTTGCTCTTGATTGACACACACTCTGAGATGAAAAGAGCTGATGATAAGTACAAGGGAAGTTCTCTTGTCGGACTGGTGGGCTTCACCGTTGTTTACTGGATGCCATCTAAAATGAGTGCTATTGTAATTATGTTGGTCCTTTGTCTGCCTTGTGCCTACTCTGTGCTCCATTGTGATGAGTGTTGGATTCATTCATATTATGTCATGAGCTGTTGTGTATATATCGGTGTTGCCATGGCTTCTGTGTAATTCTCAGTGTTTCGCACAGTGTGGTGATAATTTCAGACAGAATCCAGGATGTTTGCGCAATCCAACCGGAGCTACTGCGAATTAATACTAAAATTCTTCTCTAAGTTCTGTTTTTTTGAGGACTGAAGAGGTGAACATCCATAACATACACATACTTACATACATAAATGTAACATACATATCATTTTCTTTCTTGACTATTTCGTCTTCGTCACTGCTGTTCTTTGTTCTTCTTGCAACGAAATATCCTCTCTAGCAGTGTTGTGCCATATTTTGGGCAAACGTGAACTGAACGTACGTATTTCTGCCTGATGAATGTTATTGACAACGCCTTCATTTTGGCGTTTTTGAACTGCGCGTTCTCACAGTTTAACTTCGTTCAAGACAGTGCCAGATTTCCACCGAGCCTTCCAGGCGAAAACCAGCTAAAACACACCGTGAACAGGCCTTAATATGTAGCGGAAAAACACCCAATCTGGCTGTTGTGTATAAAAAAGACGCTGGATGAGAGGTTTGTACACACAACTCGCTTTACTTTCGATCAAAACGAAACTTTGCTATTTCAGACAGAAACAGCTGCATACTAAACATGCGGTGAGGTGTTACCAAAAGAACACAGATTAATTAACTCTGTCCATTCTCTTACCATTAACCATGTTATTTGCTCTGTTAACCCAGAGGAGAATGCTCTGTAACACATGATGAACTTTGTTATCCTATGCAAAATGTTTTATTCACAAACACAAATTTGCAAAATCACTACCTAAAATTGTTCCTTTTCTCCTGGAACTGAGCTCTTTGCTTAAATCTCTGATTTTGTTAAATAACAAAAAAAAGTAATACCTTACTGAGTCATTATGAAAAGTTTATCCCTGAAGCCACTGTCTGAACTGTCTATTTATTATTTTATTTTTCCCTTTCTTCTTCTTCTTTTTTTAAATGATTTATTTATTTACTTATTTATGTATTTTATTATTAATTTGTACTCTATCCTGTACCGCAAACCTGAATTGGCACATTGAACTAAACCACTCGGCTAGCCTTTCAAGGTATGTGCAAGTGAATAAAAAATCAAAAGCCACGGCAACAGCAAGCCAAAACAGATCCTCTACCACCCAAATTGCATTAGCGGCGTACAGTAGCGGCTCCGCTGTCTTCATCTACCAGCCGCAGCTGGACAACCTGGTTTTGCAGAATATTGTCGGAATGCTGCATTTTCAGTGTTAAAGCTAATAAAATAATAGCTGTCTGTGGTTCTATATGGGCTGTGGCAATCATTTTGAAAAATAATAGCTCGCATCAACATATGGAAAAAAATGGAACTATGAACTTTGAATTATGAACTATGACCTGAACTAGTTCATTTTAAAATTTGTGAACTGAACTTTGATCTTGTTCATGTAGAAAGTGAACTTTCCCAACATTGCTTTCTAGTTCTGATATAGCCGATGCTGTAGCAACAGCTACGCTAACCTCTTACCAAACCGCCATTGTTGTTTTCAAATACAGTTGCTTCTTTCGCTGGCAGTCATACCTTAGTAGATCTTCAAAGGACGCTAATTGGCTCCTTGCCTGTGTGTTGTTCAGCTACAAGCACATAGCCTGAGGCCTGGATATCATATCTTTAATGCTTTCAGACAGGGAGTAGTTGCCGCCACCGCCTTTACCAGCGTAGACACAGCATAGGCACCGCGCACAAACAGAGAAGACAAAGTCGCGTGACCTCGTGCTGCTCTCCCCTGCTGTTCTCACAGCTCATGATGGTTCAACTTATCATTTTGGCTCATCGTGTGACCATGGCAACCACAGAAACTATAGAGAAGGAGGCGATGTAGGAGAACAGTTTACTGGTATCTCAGTTCTGTGAATGATGCATGTGCTCACCTGCAGAGAAGGTTTCAGTGAAGAAACTCTGAAACATCAGCTTCAAAATCAGAGTGTCTGATCTGACACAATCAACAATGTTTATGACACAACTGAGCAAACTGCCATATTAATTGAATTATGCTCCTGACTATATCCCCTACTTTAAGCTACAATCTGCTGTTTTTGGCTGTGTGGATAGCAGCTGCCTATAGGTAGTGTACATGTTGGTACGATCAGAAGTATCCGGCAGCCAGGGCAGCAGCAGTGCCGTGCTGTCAATTCAAAAATACCGAACACAGAAGTTGTCAGGTGGCTTCTGCGGCAGCATGCGTTCACTGTCTGAAAGGACTTGCTTCATGTTTCTGCACAACTCTGCTGTTTTTAGTGATGCTCGCAGCCGCTCATTAGCATCAAGTGTTTTTGAGATAAGCGCTTTGTTTGAATGTACTATGTAAATTAGGTCATTTGCAGCCACATGCAACCTGAGAGTAGACATGACCCCGCCAGTGGTGCACAATTACAGCAATATGCTACAGCTCATTGCTAATGCACTGTTGCCCTAAAAATAACAGTAATTTTGTGTTTGTACTAAAATTACACAGATTGTTTAAAAATGACTCTTTGCTGAACCTAGTTGTTTTTGTATTTACTTAGAGAGACTTTGATTTCTAACATCTGCTTAAAGAAAATAGATAACAGAGGACATTTCAGAGAGAGATGAATAAAGAGAAAAATAGGGGAATTTGCACTACGAGGCTTTTAGAATTGTACGCCTGCCTGCTTAGATTCGACTGAGGTGTGCACATGTGACCGCCTCGATGGTTCCACTCAAAGCATCCCCTCTTTTTTTTAATTGAGGTGACCACAAAAGAAACATGTTACTCTCTATGTCATTGGTAATGTCCCAGAAAAGGATTTTTTCAAATAGAGTTGGTGCCTGACTCACACTTAAGTGGCACGCTTCCCCAGACAATGATGAGTCCATAACCAAGATCTCTATTGTAAATGTACCATCAGAATGAGCAATGAGATCTCTCAACAATTCAAAAAAAAAAAGAAAAATCTACATAGAAAGTTTGTGCAGTGGTAATTTGCACTAGAGATGAGATTCAATGTCCCTTGGCTGCAAACACACTCACACACACTCACACCCACACACACACACACACACCTACACACACACACACACACACACACACACACCGTACCATCTGTTTCTTATTATTCATCCATACATCTACAGAAACACTAGATGGTCACGAGTCATCAGGCGTTCAGGTGTTTAAAATGAATCTTTCAAACAAGCAAAATATCTTTTCGTTTTCTGTCATTATACTTAATGAATATTGCAAAGAAGGTAGTAATTTGTGCAGTCAGGTGAAAGCACACCTGCTTCATCTTCTTTTTTTAAATGTCTGCATCAAATGATCTTTGCAGAGATGTGAATCATTTCGTCAATTGGATATAAACTGACCTAGTCTGTGAACCAGGGCCCGTGAGTCAGTATCAATGATTGGAGGGACCAACCTCAGACTTTTCCTCTAAGTGGACTACATGTTTGATTGATTGAGCCATCCAATTACACTCTTACAATGGACATATACTGAGTTCTAATGTCCTTGCTGAACAGGAATTTGCTGTATTGTTAAGGAAAAAAAGTGTGTTAGACAGTGCCATAGTCTGGCAACCATGACAGAGCTTACCTCTCTGTGAATACAAGCATGTCCTAAAAGCCATAATCTAACAAATGTTTTTTTCTTTCTGACACATTATTAGACAGTGATTTTTTTCCCTTGCCTTCCAAACTAATCATGCTTTAGTTGGTGCAAGCAGAAGTTGTTGAAAATGATAATCGAAGGTACACTCATGATGAACATTTTGCGATTTTGCAGTCGTGTTGATGAGAATTTTGAGAAAGTATCTTTAAAATTGCATTTGCTGTTGCAGATCAGTGGAAACACAGTTTTAAGAGACAGGGTTGATCAAAAATACATTTGCCGGATCATTTGACCCACCATCAAACATCTTCAAAACGTATTTGCATTTGAGAGGAATGAAGATGGTTGATATTGCAGCTCAAATGGAGTGTGAATTTAAGTTTTAACAGTTATATTTAGGGCTGTCAGTTTAACGCGTTAATGAGATTAATTAATTACACTGCAAATTAGCGCGTTATAAAAATTAACGCAATTAATTCTGAGATTCTGAGTGGCAATTCAATGTGCGAGCATTTTAAATTTGGCGCATTGAATGACCCGTAGGCTACTTGGCAGTGGCCCGTCACTTCCCACCTGCGTCGCCAGTAGGGCTGTAATGAATCGAAGCTGAAATGGCGACACTCAGATCCACGAACCTGTCTCGCGCTGTGAGAAGGCAGAATCGCGACACAACTTCCAGTCCAGATCAGCCCTATGAGCTGTAAGTAACACCACATTAACACTGCAGCGGCCGTTCGCCAATTCGCCGCCGTTGTTCGTTCACACAGAGCGAAACATCGCTGTAAAGACGAACCGCTGCGTAATTCACACAGAAAGCCGGCGCTGCGGCTCCTAAAGAGACGTGGCGGTACACGTCATGATGATGACGTGTGTGTTTTCAAGGGGTTTCCTCGGTGTCTCCCCTGTCACTTAAAACCGTCGGAGACTGTCTTCCGGGGTAAAGTTCACTGAAGTCTCGGTCCGGAGGGCTGACCGTCATCAGAAACACTCAGTGAGGTAAATTTTTTTTGCCGGTGACAGACACTGTTTATCAGGCAGAAATGTGACGATGAGTCCGTAGGATGGGCAGGAGGAAGGACGCTTCTCCACGTACAGCTGTGGTATTTTTAACTTGTTGCCAAAGACAGTTACAGTTGCTATGTTACCTTAGTTTGGTTCTGTAATGTTGTTTTGTGGGACATTTCTCTGTATTAAGTTGAGTGAGGGATCTGTGCAGTTAACCGACCATCAGATAGACACGCCCTCCACAATACTGCACCTCTGATACTATTAGACAAGTATCATATACATACGTTATTGAAATGTTACATAAATCCTGTAATTAATTAGATTAATTTTTTTAATCGCCTGACAGCCCTAGTTATATTACAAACAAAATGATAGCTGTGACTAAGGCCCCGTCCAGACGACAATGCTGTTTAATTTAGAAAGAAAAAAAAACGAGGTTTGTATCGAACCGTGGGTCAAAAATCGTGATCCGAATCGTGAGTTTGGTGTATCATTACAGCCCGAGTCGCTAGTCAAAGCAGGGTGACAACAGACATGGACGCGACTCAGGGGAGCGAGGCGAGCACATCGTTGCTGGGGACTTTGAACAGCAAATTCTTCTCTTCTTAGTGTATTCAATTGACTAGTCATGTAATACAATTTTGTAATGTCCTAGAATTCAAATTCTTTATTTGGGTACCTTTAGCAGATATGAGATTAAAATGCGATTAATTATATTAATTAATTACAAATCCTGTAATTAATTAGATTAATTTTTTTAATCGCCTGACAGCCCTAGTTATATTACAAACAAAATGATAGCTGTGACTAAGGCCCCGTCCAGACAACAATGCTGTTTTTCGTAAAAACGCACACGTATTGCATCGTTTTGGCCGACCGTCCATACGGCTCCTGAAAACGCAGCGCCTGAAAACGCACTTTTTTTAAAACGGGGCTCAGGGTGGAGAAATCCGAAAACGCAGCCCTCCCGTTTTCATGTGGACGGCGAATCCGCATACTTTCCAAAACGATGACGCCATCGCCCCACCCCGCAACGTCTCATTACCGGTCCTCACAAACGATTCTGGTTTCCTTGCACTCGCCATTTTCATCTTCTTCTTGTGTTCGGTCTTCTCTGACGAGGAAGAAGTTCGAAAAAGTTCGTTTTCGCCCGTTTGGATGGGGCCTAATATTGCTTTCTGTGAAAGGTCCCTATGCATTAGCAGCACCATTGAGCAATTCTTTTAACAAGCAGGTCCCTGTATTTTTGTATCTCATGCTCTTCTTGCCTTCACATCACAGGTCCTGTGATGCATATCAGTTGCAGAGGGTCATTCTGTTGTAGTGTCCAGTTTTTAGTGCATTCTGCTGCATCTCTTAATCTAAATTCTCATCAATACCACACTGTTTAAAACAAAATCAAAGTATTTCTAGTAATAGCTAGTTAACTGATACAATGGCAGGGCATTGCAAACTTCACCAAGGAGGTTTCATGTTCACTTGTGTCTGTTGGTTGGTTAGTTGGTTGATTTTTCAGCAAGTTTCAGAAAAACTATTGAACAGATTTCCACAAACCTAGGATGGTTGATAGGTCTCGGCCCAGACTAGACCTCATTAACTTTTGATAATGGATAACTTTGTTTATTTCTCTGGGAGTAATGCATGAATCTGGGAAATCAGTTGCATTACGTTGGCTGGTTACTGTAAGTGAGTACGATTTGATGCAGATGCGGAAAGTCATGATCTAGCAGATTTCGATGTTTTATTTTGGTAATGGCTTAGTAGCAGTTTGTACAAGTAGTCAGTCATTTTTGTGTAATTCTGCTGACATACCAACAAACTAAGGGACACAGCTGAAGCCATAAGCTCCTTGATTGAGGTAAGTAGCTATCAGTAACAATGTCCATCTTTATAAGTTTAAATAAATGAGTGGGCCGGCGTTATGAGAGTGCTGCTTTCCCATCTGCTTTCCCAAATGCATGCCAGCCGGTTGATACAATGTTCACTTATCCATAGCAGTCAACAAGGTATGCAAGCAAAAAGTTGGCTGCTGCAGGAGGGGTTGTTGTACACACTGGCCGTGTACATTGCAACAACAGAGGACAGTCATTTACACGTGTAGATCTTTCTGCTGTTAACACAGACGGTGTGTGTGTGTGTATGTGTGTGTGGTTGTGTGTGTGTGTGTGTGTGTGTGTGTGTGTGTGTGTGTGTGTGTGTGTGTGTGTGTGTGTGTGTTACATTCCATCTGCTAGAGAGCAGCAGCCTCGGGGCAGAACCAGCAGACCAACTCAGTCAGGAGTGTATCAGAATCCCCAGGATCAAGCACACACCTGCCCACACAAATCAAACTGGCAGCACGAACACCTTTTTTTTAGCCGAGCTCACAAAGTTAGAGGCAAACGCAAACATCTGCAATACACGAGGCAGTCGTCCAATTAAAAAAAATAAATAAAAACACGCACAATTTGGATCTGTCTCTCAAGCACACGCACACTATTATGACTCTAGGCCAACCACCAATCCAGAGCTGGAGCAGCAGGGCCGGGAGCTGCAGACCTTGGAGGGGTAAAAAGCACCACAGTCATGTCTAGAGTACTAAACGACTTTATGCTACATAATTTATAAACTTCACAAGCTGCTCTTTTGGGAGTGTGTCTCAAAATTGTTCTTCTCTACAAATAAGAGCAGGAAAACCTGGAAGTAGCAAAACAATTGTTATTTTCTTGAGAATGTATGTGCTTAATTTCTCTGCCTGGTCCGTCATTGACTTGAAATAATTTTGGCGTAGAATAGATCCATACATTTACAGCCACAGTGAATGATGTGCTACACAGAAGCAGTATCTTCATTTTTTCCTTTGAAGGTAGAATGAGGGGTCGAGAGGTGATGAGTCTGTGCAGTTCGGCTTTTGTCTCATGAAAAAGTCCACACGTGGAAGCCAAATGTGGACGTCTGTTTGATCTTTGCTGTATAAAAACAGTCCATACCCAGCCTCACACATGTTTGCCAAATGGTTGAATTTTAACATGCATATACTGGTATTCCTTACAGTTATACAAGGCTGGATGAACATTTTAAGATGTGGATCAGACAAAGACCTGAGCTATCATTAGTTATACCTGAATTTATTCTTCATAGACAGAAAATCTTAGTATCCCCTTAATCTGTGAGTGTCTTTGTTGATAATGCAGAAAAACATGCTGCATTAAGTTTCTGCTAAGGTGAAACACGAGTTGGCTTTCACATTAGTCACAGTAAAATGCAATTGAAATGCATTTTGAAACAAACAAACAAAAACAAGACAGTGGTCATTTTTAACTGTCAGTTTTTGACGTGTTTGAACAAGACGCCACAGTGAATTTATAGCCTGACTTTTCTTTAGAAGAGAGTAGTTTGTTTTGCTGCCCCAAGAATTCTCTGTCCTTAATATTAAACCATATTTGCTGTTACCACCAGTTACTGAAATCTTTTAGATTTTCCCCTAACTTTCCCCAAGCATTTCCAAGTGGTATTATTGTTTGTGACAACCAGGTCATTTCCATTTCTCAGAGTTGGGACTACAGGTAACACAAGAGAAAACATGAGTTTTCTCATTCATTTAGTCTTTAATGGAGACATGAAAGCAGATTGAAATGGTTCCAGGGAGCCAGTCTGACTGCATCGCCGGTCAGCCTTCAGTTTCCTTGAAGATTTGGTGCCTGACGGCAGACAAAATAATAAAGGCAAAGTGAGGTTTGTAGGGAACCAGTCTAACTGTGGATGGTGTTATTATACTATAGCCATTACATTGTGGAATCAACATTTACTTCATACGGATGCGTCAAAACAAAAACTTTTTGCTATTGCCAGTTTAATGTAGAAAGAAAGAGGAGGATAGTATGTACAATGCTTTCAATCTCTAGTATCATTCAGCATATAGCCTAGCTGTAACATTGTGTGTCTTAGATGCTCCAGCTTCTTGGCTTGTCACTCTATCACTTACACATGACATGACTGCACAGAGCAATCACGCATGGCTGGACATCATTATTTGCCAGTGCTTTTCTTGTAGGGTGTGTATGAGAGAGGTATTGGAAAGAAGTGTGTGTGTGTATTATATATATGGGTATATACTTTCAGTGTCTGTCTCAAGTTATAACTTCTCCGGACATCCACAGTGGTAATTGCTGTCATCTTGTGAGAAGCAGCCCACCCTTGCTGACTCCCACCCAACAGTCTGTGTCAGAAGTGTTTGGCTCTGCCCCTCCATTCTCACTTCAAACCCCTCCAGTAAGAAGTTCACACCCACCCAATTAAAGTTAATCTTGTGCGTCCTAGAAACACCCTGATTATGTGATATGGAAAACAAGCCTTGATATGGAGACTACACGCACATTCTCCACACATTTTGCTTTGATATTTTAGTCGCATGTTGACTGCACACCACTCACTCAGTGTGCACATATACAGCCAATGCACACACACACACACATACACATGAAAGCCCACACATTTCTCGCAACCTCATTCAGTCCTATACAATCTCTGTCTCAGCAGCATCCTACTCCTCTGTGCTCAAAGCTAATGGACCGTCCAGTCAAATTTGATAGTGTGCTCACTGCCCTGAAGGGGAGGGACTTATAGAGGAGAGCAGAAATGGAAAGAACCAGAAATGGAGCTCAGAACATTTGAAGGGTCAGTTCACTCAAATTACAAAATAGGTGGTCACGCAGTTTTGTTTTTATGTGCCCAGTTTTTGAGAGATCCGTCTGAGAAGCTTCAGACAGAACTCCAAAAGAACAGACGTGAAGGACATTTCATTTATGCACCTCAAAGTATTGTCACAGGAACTGTTTCAACAGCAAAACATAGTTTAAGTGAAAACTGTTCAATGATTGCTGATGATTATTCAGAATTAACTAAATTCATGTACTCCAGTCATTGTGACTTGGACTCGAGTCAACTTGAGACTTGACTTGATTTGAGACAATGACTCACTTGACTCGCACTTTTTTTTCAGTCCGTATTGCACTGTTAAAAAGCTGGGGAGGGAATCTTTTTTTATTTGAGTTAGTATGTAGACATTCAGAAATGAACAAACTTTTAAATTAGCTAATAGCTATTTAAATCTCTTTCAGTGCTCATTTCTCACCTTGCACTGTTTTGATTTTGAACCAAAAATTGTCTCTGAACATTAGGTAATAAGTTGCAGCAATATCTGTGAGGTTTTGACACATTACCAACCTGAGGAACAGGAGGAGAAGGATAACAAAGGCGGACATGGCTTGCTTTGTGTGAGTCTTCCACAGTTATGAGGAAAACAACAGAACATGTGCTTCTGACACCCCTGTCCCCTACTGTCAAAACCTGTTTTTTGTTTTTTTTCAAACAAATAATTTTGGTCCAGGAAACCACGTTACTCATAGAAAAAAAATACATTTTCTCTGATGAAAGACAATACAGGCATGACATTAAATTATGAAACACAGTAAAAGCAAATATTTTCATTCACAAATTCACACATATTGCTTAAGTCTTGACTTAAATCACTTAACTTAACTTTTGGTGCTGCTTTTTTGTTTCTTGGCAAAAAATGTATGAATCTTGAAAAAAAAATCTGCCATTTGATCCAAATAGCAGCTGAATCCAAATAGTTATCCAGCTCTTGCAGATTTGAATATGTTTTATTTGATATTGGGTTAGACCAGTGTTTTTCAACCCTGCTCCGCAGGGAACACTGCCCTGCATGTTTTAGATGTTTCCTGCTCCAACACACCTGATTCAAATGAATGCCTCCTCGTCAGGCTTCTTCAGAGCTTGTTGATTGGCCGATAATTTCAATCAGGTGTGTTGGAGCAGGAAACATCTAAAACATGCAAGACAGTGTTCCCCGAGGAACAGGGTTGAAAAACACTGGGTTAGACAACTGGTGTGCCTTGGCAGAGGTATGTGCTCTACTGAAGACTACAAGCTACAAGCAAAACTACATTC